>MQTX01000052.1:1551417-1567424 GCA_009735665.1 Angiostrongylus cantonensis
CTTGTAGTTACCGCTCAGATTTTCATCTTTCTGTTCGTGCTGTTGAAGTGTTTGACCTAGTAAGTTGCGTATTAGTGTACCCTTCCAGGCTCTGAAGGAGGCGATTCTGCCGAAACGTCAGCTACAATTGTGTTGTATGTGTATTATTGTATGGAAGTAATCGTATGCTGTTTAACAACCTCGCGATTGCTAAGAGAGAAAACGACGAATTCATAATTCAATGCCGAGGTTAATAGAAAGTCGATCCTGGATACTATTACAAGATCTTTGTTTTGTAATTGGCGAAGATCCGGTGAATTTTGCGAATACTTTTAACAGCTTCCGCAGCTTCAACCATAACTGCTGTTCTTCTCTGTTTAGGACCTTCTTTTATCGCATGTCTGCATTGTTGTGCAAGTTAGGGTGTGAGTTGGCAGTTGTCCGCAGCTCGTTCGAATCCACATTGGCGTAAGCGGACATGGAGCTGGCCCAGCCTCGCCAGGGGTCACCAAGTGAATCATCCTCCCGAGGCCAGGGATCTGGCACCACGCTTGTCTAGGAAAACATCGCTCTCAGCAATACATTTAGGAACCCTCTAGCCCGACTATCCTCAGGTTACAGTGAGAATCGACTCCGTCAGCATTCCACGACATTCGAGGTGAAATGAAATATGCTCAAATAGCAGCAGAAGCTGTACCTAAAAAGGTTGGAAGATCTTAGTGGGTGATGGATGCGAGTAAAGGAACTGAATGTGAGAAGTACTGGGTTCCGCGCAGTAGAGGTGTAGAGGGGGCGTGTGAAATAAAATTTTTAAAAAATCATTCGCAGCGCTAAGGTGAAGGTGAGCCGACTGACGATCTGAATAAATCCTAATTTGCGTTGGTTTTCAGAATTCGTCTTTTTTCAATTTAGCGACATTTCTCTTTCACGCGGTAGATGAAATCTTGCGCAGAGGATGCGGTGGTCTGATCCTGCATAGGATTTCGAGAAAACTTGATTAAGCAAAACCTTCGATTCACTGCGATATCTCTGTTTCGTCATGGTATTCTTCATTAGGAGATTATCACGTCCAGCGTCGAGGGTGAGGCTTTCGTAATTGTGAGTTACCGTGAGGGGTCTTGGTCGTCATGATACTTCATACAGCAGCTAACCCTGTTCGTTTCATTCTAATCAGTGCACCACAATGTAATGTTTCTCTAGCTCCAGTCTTAGCATTATAATGTCCAGTGATAACATGGAAGAGTCTATAGTCAGGCAGCTGCTGCCATTTTTCCTTCGCCTTCGATTCAGTATTTCCGTCGAAAGCTCCTAATGCATACGTAGTTGGTTCATTCTCCGTGTACATTATGTTGAAGAGAAACTTTTAGAGACCCCCATTATAGATGATGTTTCAGTTAGACATTGGGCTAAAAGCTGTTGAAAAAAAAATCATGTAATTTAGGAGTGCTATAAAAAGGATAAGAAAGCTAGCAGCAGGTGTGCACTGGAACTTGGAACGAAAGCCGAAAGAGTTTAGTTGAGACATAATTACGCCTTCGAACAATGAACTTCCATTTGCCACGCAGCCAACTCATACAACGTTTGCGAGGTTAGCTGTGCGACGTATGGTCGTAAATTGTCATAAATGTGCAATGGTCGTCTTCTGTTGGCATACCTGGATACATAGCCTGCCATTCTCGTAGGATTTCACCGATTTTTCTACAACACTTTCTCCTCTATCATTGCGCTATGAATGAAGACCTTGCATTACACGATCCCCTCTATCTAGAATAAAACATTTATCATAACTGTCTTTAAATATTGTCGTTTCGAAAAATCTTAGCTGCTCCATCTAAGCCAAGTGCTCTGCTGTATAGGGTCCACTTTTCAGAGTGCGTCACAAAGCGATGGAAATTGGCCGTGTTTATTTTATAAACACAGGAAGAGCAAAACAATCATCTCGATGACCATCAATTGTCGAACTTTTCCCCCATCCATTCTCGTCCATACAATAAAAGATTGTTGAAATGTGAAATTTGAGCATTTCCACAATCCCTAAGTGCTTTTCGGATTGTCAGCTTCGATTTTCGCATTGTTGTAAGACGCTCTCCCTCATATGAGGGATCTCGCGCCGGTTAGTCGCGAGGCGACGTGGCGCGTCCCCAGGTGGCGAACAGGGCTTAATCGCGCACCAAAAGCGACCTTTGCTTCCTTGATACGCAGGTGGATCCAGCGTATGGACTGCTTGTTTCTGCTGCGCCGATTTGACACATACTTTCTGTATTTGCTAGACGTATTCATGCATGCGTGTGTGAGTGCGTTCTCGCTTTATGCGGATTGTATTCTACGAGTCAATTCGGACAAAAGTCTGCAATCATGTGACACGGAAGTATATGGCAGGTAGTTAGGAGCCGCCTCCAACAAATAAGCTCCATGTCCACTCTGGGAGAGCCTGGCAAGCTACCCGTGAGTATAACCAGCCTCCACGTTCAAAGCCCAGCAAGCTATACGTGGGTATCAAATATGCCAAACACAGTAAAAAAGAAAACGGGCCTCATTCCACTGACCCCGAAAGAGCTCCCAATTTCGCAGCGTTGAGTAGGACGAGTACGGAGAGGCTGCTAAAATCTCAGTGCCAATGGAAGCTGCCTGGATCAAGAACTGTGGTAACGATTTGTACCTACAATGCACGTACACTTGTATCCGATTCCTCGATGGAAGACTTGCTCATGCAAGCAAGAATAATAAAGTACGACGTCATCGGCCTGGCCGAGACGAGACGACGCCGCCAATTCAACACTGTCTATGGCACTGGAGAAGAACTGTTCCTCGGAACATGCGACAGAAGAAGTGTGGGCGGTGTCGGCGTTCTCGTCAACACGAGTTTGCCCATGAACATCGATTCGGAACAGCTTACAACCCGAAACGGACGTTTGCGATTGAAAAGATGTGGATCAATACCGGTTTTGACAATCTTCGCCGTTTACGCGCAAACATCAAACTATGACGAAGAAGAAGTCGAAGCGTTCTACATGGACTTGGAGAGGTTCTACAGAGAAGACCATACATTCTTCAAGATCATCATTGGAGATTTCAATGCCAAGATCGGACCAATAAGATCGTCTGAGGAATGTTACATTGGGACCCACGGATTAGAATGAAACGAACAGGGTGAGCGGCTCTCTGAGTTTATCATGACGACCAAAACCATCCATGGTAACTCGCGATTCCAGAAGCCTCACCGTCAACGCTGGACGTGGGAATCTCCCAATGGAGAGTATCATAACGAAATAGACCACGCCATAGTAAATAGAAAGTTTTGCCTAACAGATGTCGCTGTTGTCCCAAAATTCAACACGGGATCAGACCACTGTCTCCTTCGTGCAAGATTTTATTTCTCACGGAAAGGAGAAAAAGCCGAAAAAGCTAAATTAAAAAACTGAAGTCCCAGAACCACTACAAACTGGTACTTATTCAACTCATTACTTAGCTGTTGGAAAGATGCCGTTGTCGACAACATTGACGATCATCTCATTAAACATCTTCACGTTAGCGCTATGAAAGCTGAGAGTTCGAAAGTCTCCAAGAGACGTCTGTCTCCAAAAATTCTCAAGCTAATACGTCAGCGGGAATCGCACGAGCTGCAGGCAACCGTGAACTAACGTACGAGCTTGCAAAACAATGCAGACAGGCGATAAAAGAAGGTCTTAAAGAGAGAAGAGCAGCAGTAATGGTCGAAGCTGCAGAGACTGGGAAAAGCACTCGCGAAACCCGCCGAAGCATCGCCGATTACAAGACCGTGATGAATATTGCGCTCCGCCCAGACGGAACAATAACAGTGTCGAAAAAGGCAATTGAGAAATCCATTCACAAATACTACTCAGATCTCTTCGATAGCCATATACACCTCCCTTCATATTGAATAAAAGCTGATGGTCATATTGTACCACCGGTTCTCCCTTTCGAAATCCGACATTCTTTTTCGTCGGTAAAAATAAACACACATTGGCTCGGCTCTTTACACGTCATCTGTCTGAATGCAAGGTGCCTACTCAGTGGAAGACCAGCAAGACCGTATTGTTGTTCAAGAAGGGCGATCTACACGATATAGGCAACTATCGCCCAATCTGCTTGTTGTCCGTCGACTGCAAACTTTTCACTCGAGTCATCTTAAACAAGATTGACAGAACTATAGACGAAGAACAGCCATGTGAGCAAGCAGGGTTTCGAAAAGTATTCAGTACGATAGACCACATTCACTCGATCACAAGGCTTACTGAAGTATTGTGAGAGTACAAAAGACCGCTCTGTCTCACTTTCGTCGACTTAGAGAAGGCCTTTCATTCAAATGAGTTAGAAGCAGCCATGAAAGCACTTGGTAGTCAAGGAGTTTCAACTCATTACACATAGATTCTTCGTGAGCTGTACAAAAATTTCACAACCAAAATTTCACCATTCTACAACGATATTAAGATTGAGTTTAAAAGAAGAATTAGGTAAGGCGATACAACCTCGCCAAAATTATTTACCGCCATTCTCCAGAACGTCATGTGAACATTGGAGTGAGATAATATAGGGGTGAAAATCGATGGTCGGCAAATACACCACCTTCGCTTTGCTGATGATATCGTTCTTATAACACCAGACATTAGCCAAGCGGAACGTATGCTTGCGGACTTTGATAAAGCGTGTGGAAAGATTGGTCTTCGGCTAAATCTCAAGAAAACGATGTTCATGAAGAACGGATTGGTTTTGTTTGCCCCATTCACGCTCAACGGAACGAATATCTCCGAATGCTCCAGTTATGTCTATCTAGGTCGGGAAATCAATGTGATGAACGTCTTAGCTCCAGAGCTTGGCAGAAGGAAGCGAGCGGCTTGAAGAGCTTTCAAGAGCATCGAGGATGTAGTGAAGCGAACATAGAACACCCGACTCCGTGCCCACCTTTTCGACTCAACGGCTCTTCCTGCCTTAACGTATGCGTCAGAAAACTGGTCGCTGCGTAGGCAGGATGAAAGATCACTCAACGTTATCGAAAACGCAGTCGAAAGGACGATGCTAGGAGTATCCCGTTTCACACAAGTATTACTTAGCTGTTGGAAAGATGCCGTTGTCGACAACATTGACGATCATCTCATTAAACATCTTCACGTTAGCGCTATGAAAGCTGAGAGTTCGAAAGTCTCCAAGAGACGTCTGTCTCCAAAAATTCTCAAGCTAATACGTCAGCGGGAATCGCACGAGCTGCAGGCAACCGTGAACTAACGTACGAGCTTGCAAAACAATGCAGACAGGCGATAAAAGAAGGTCTTAAAGAGAGAAGAGCAGCAGTAATGGTCGAAGCTGCAGAGACTGGGAAAAGCACTCGCGAAACCCGCCGAAGCATCGCCGATTACAAGACCGTGATGAATGCACTCCGACGCCCAGACGGAACAATAACAGTGTCGAAAAAGGCAATTGAGAAATCCATTCACAAATACTACTCAGATCTCTTCGATAGCCATATACACCTCCCTTCATATTGAATAAAAGCTGATGGTCATATTGTACCACCGGTTCTCCCTTTCGAAATCCGACATTCTTTTTCGTCGGTAAAAATAAACACACATTGGCTCGGCTCTTTACACGTCATCTGTCTGAATGCAAGGTGCCTACTCAGTGGAAGACCAGCAAGACCGTATTGTTGTTCAAGAAGGGCGATCTACACGATATAGGCAACTATCGCCCAATCTGCTTGTTGTCCGTCGACTGCAAACTTTTCACTCGAGTCATCTTAAACAAGATTGACAGAACTATAGACGAAGAACAGCCATGTGAGCAAGCAGGGTTTCGAAAAGTATTCAGTACGATAGACCACATTCACTCGATCACAAGGCTTACTGAAGTATTGTGAGAGTACAAAAGACCGCTCTGTCTCACTTTCGTCGACTTAGAGAAGGCCTTTCATTCAAATGAGTTAGAAGCAGCCATGAAAGCACTTGGTAGTCAAGGAGTTTCAACTCATTACACATAGATTCTTCGTGAGCTGTACAAAAATTTCACAACCAAAATTTCACCATTCTACAACGATATTAAGATTGAGTTTAAAAGAAGAATTAGGTAAGGCGATACAACCTCGCCAAAATTATTTACCGCCATTCTCCAGAACGTCATGTGAACATTGGAGTGAGATAATATAGGGGTGAAAATCGATGGTCGGCAAATACACCACCTTCGCTTTGCTGATGATATCGTTCTTATAACACCAGACATTAGCCAAGCGGAACGTATGCTTGCGGACTTTGATAAAGCGTGTGGAAAGATTGGTCTTCGGCTAAATCTCAAGAAAACGATGTTCATGAAGAACGGATTGGTTTTGTTTGCCCCATTCACGCTCAACGGAACGAATATCTCCGAATGCTCCAGTTATGTCTATCTAGGTCGGGAAATCAATGTGATGAACGTCTTAGCTCCAGAGCTTGGCAGAAGGAAGCGAGCGGCTTGAAGAGCTTTCAAGAGCATCGAGGATGTAGTGAAGCGAACATAGAACACCCGACTCCGTGCCCACCTTTTCGACTCAACGGCTCTTCCTGCCTTAACGTATGCGTCAGAAAACTGGTCGCTGCGTAGGCAGGATGAAAGATCACTCAACGTTATCGAAAACGCAGTCGAAAGGACGATGCTAGGAGTATCCCGTTTCACACAAGTATGGGATGGGATCCGAAGCTCCGACCTACGTCAACGATCAAAAATCAAAGATGCCGTTCTATACGCCAAACAGTCGAAGATAAGATGGGCCGGACACGTAATGCGTATGAATGATAACCGATGGACAAGGGCTGTTAGCGAATGGATTCCTCGGGATGCCAAACGTACTGCAAGAAGACCACCGACCCGATGGTCAGAGTTCTGCAGGAAAAGCATAGAAGAAAGATATGATGCTCGACGAGTCCCTAAAGCGAGCAGAACCCACTGGGCTATTCTTGCACTCGACAGGGAAAAATGGAGGATTTACTGGTGCCCGCTCGAGTCCCTCGACCTTCAGCGAGTCTACAGATGATACACGTGATGCAGGTGTAAGACGGTCGCTGCTAAGTACTGATGCCCACATTTGACCATCTTCGTCATAAAGGCTAGTATCTCCTGCTGAAACCACGCCAACCGTTGTCGTGTAGTACCTTCGGAGGCCCGTTAATGGCCTTTGCACCAGTACAATGTTGGTTACACTACAGTTATACAGTACACTACAGTTCTTTTATGCCCACGTTTAATCTCATAATGGTTTAACAGAATGACTTAGATCGGTTGAATACCACTGCAGGCCGTGTTTAAATATTGATGTTATGTGGGAAATTGTGGGTGGAATCTCTGATCTTAATTTCTATTCAGTTTTCTGAGTTATTAAAAACGTTGCTTGCTTCGCAATGTGTCCGTAAAAAACTCTAACTGTTGCAAAGTGAATTTTCTTTATAAAAATAAATATTCTTGAGGGAGGGAACATCAGTCAATGACCATTCCGCATAAAACAGCACTGCCAAATGAGTTCATTTCATTCGTCGGCAACAAAAACAAATCCTGTGGGCACTTGGCTGGGAGCATTACAGCATTGGAAAAGGCAATCGTGCCAATGTGCCAGCAACAACAGAATTTTTTGCGACAACTCCATGCAAGCTTGTCAACATGGCAAAGATTGTTATGCAGGAAATAAGTTTTGAAATGGTATGGAATGGAAATGGAAGCGAGGTCTGCTCACTATAAATACCATTTGGGAACATCGTTATAGCAAAATCAGCCGTTGTTTTAGCATCACTCTATTGAGTTAAAATGCAATGTGGAGCACTTGTATGCTCGATGCAGTACTGTCAGCTCTTCAAGTCCCAGCTTTTAGACATTCCTTTGTGATCTTAACTGAGCTATTATTTTGGTTGCGACAACTTCCCAGAATGTGCTAAACTGCTACTGGCGATAAATCTCCTAATGATGTGTCTGATGTGCTAGTCAATAGCTTCATCAAATTATCCTGCATTCGAAATCACAATGCATGACGTTTATGTACCACCCATACTTTCTTCACACGTTAGCCCACGGAAAAGGTAACCGCTGTTCGATTTGGCTCAGGGCCGAGGTTTTGAAAGTATCTCAGCATCATTGTGGTTGTGTTTTGTATTGTTGGCGTTTCCGATAGTCATTTTTCTTCAAGTTTTCTTGAAATTTGCTTTATTACTGTCGAAATAATTTGACGTTCAAAATTTACTGCAAGAATTAAAGAGTTCTTCTTAATTAATCAATGCAACAATACGTAAAGGTTGCGCTCATCGGGTTGAGCTTACTGAATAGGATCACGGGCAAGGTATTAGTGCTTGAGACATGGTGACTTCGATCACCCTTGGTCGAACAAAAACTGAACGGAAAACTTTGCCGACTCGCTTGAGAAACTGTTTAGCTCTTTCACAATAAAAACTCTTACCGATAACCTGTCAGCTTCGGATCCTTTTGACTCTTGATCTCGATTCCACCTCTTGGACATGCAGGCAATTCATAATACCCAGAGAAAGTTGCTGATCCCCACCGTGTTTCCCAACACTCGACCAGCACCCAGAGTGCTTCACTACCACCTTGTCCTGAGCTGAACTTAATTGGTGTAGAGAGGCTGAATGTTTTATTTAAAACGTGGGACGAACCGTTTCTGTTTTCAACAAAGTCAATACAGGCAACATGACTCAACACTTTTGCACCCATCTCGAAAAGTTTTTGAACAAGGTGGTGTAGAATAAAAGTGTTATCCATGTTTATGACTTTTTAAAGCTATTACGGAGTTCCCATCTTAATTGAGCATGGGTAAGGCAAAATCCACTTTCGACATCTATAAACATTAATTTAGGTGTTCACAACCCAATATATTTTTTATTACATGACCCGACATTACACATATCACATTGCGAAGATCCTAACACTATTTGTATTCGATACGTTTCCTCGCATCAGCCGTCCACAAATGCTTTTGCATGTGGACTCGCCTGCCGTTTAAGAACTCTTTCATGCATGCATGCCCTTGAATGTGGGTACGCTAATTCTTCTCATAATTTACGAAGAACTATACTACAGCGTCTACAGGTTCTTTTCGATTTTTCCTGCGTGTGGCTTCGGTTCCTACTTGAGATTTTCTGTCTTAGTTGCGAACGTCTTTGAAGGATGGTTAAGCCGATTCTCCCCGAAGTGCTCGGGTGAACACACTGAGCGTTCCCACGTGGATTATAGTTCCTTTCCTAACCGCTCATGGATTACAGGCATGGTGTATCCATTGCGGCTTCGATCCATGGCCTAGGAAGGTTGGGCCGTCCACGCAATGGGAAAAGCCACTACCACCGCACCACTCGCTCATACAGTAACTTCGGCCTAATAGAAACTTTAGCATTCCTTCTTCGAATATTAAGTAAGAAAAATATTTTACCATTCCTTTGAGGATCGATTTCTCGAGTCTTGATCTTATGATGTTTTCCGCAAATCAGTTTCAAAATACTCAGGCTATTCCTTCCAGTAATTGTCATTGTCGTAATTTTCTTATTATCACAACTTCTCGCTTCGTTTTTCTAATATGATTCGAAGCTCTACGTATTTGGCATAAAATTGCTTAGATGGTATTACCTAGTAATATGAAGGACTGTCATCATTCCGAGATGGTTGAAAGCAAAATTTACAATTTCTACAGCTACGGTTTTGGTAGATCCCTCAAAACTGAATTGTCGTATTAAAAGCGTAGAAAATGCCATTCATCCATGCTGAGTGCGGAACGAAATAGCTCTTCAACATCTGTCTCCTTGCACGAGTGCTTTCAACGTGGTTGAAGATATTCTTAGCTTCTCTCCTGAAGATAATCCACTATGATCCTTTGCAAACTTCACACTGATCCCTGATCGCCTACTATAATATCTAAATTAGTTTGGCAAGACGATCTTATTTTGGGGCAGAATCTCTCCGACACCTTGCTCAAGGTTGATTTTGGAGATCGATTTGATCAAATTTGGGTAGCAGTTTCTCAAATTCGTAACGCTATTCTGTTAAATCAATTTATATAATTACATGCTTCGAAATATGTGGTGGAACGGATAAGTGAACCTCCAGCTTTTGGTTGATTTTCTCTTGCTGCTTCTTGAACGGCTTAAGTTCCTCCATCTTTGTTTTCGCACTGCCGGAGAAGTCATGTCGAGGAAATGCATGTTGATTTTCAATCTACAACTGTTTGTACTTCAGAAGGAAAAGGTTTTGAATAACTTATTATTTTAGACTCAGGCTGTTTACTGCTATCGGCTTTGTGAACCTCTTCATGGTCAGAGAGGAAGCCATTCATTTCAATGTTGCACTGCGTCTTGAAGGTGGCGATGGTGAGCATTAAACCGGTTCTCATTCTAAATGTTCTAGATTGGGTGACTCTTATGGGAAGAAGAATCATGGAAGGAGCTGGCGCACTGTAAACTTTTTACATTACGAGCGATCCGCCCAATATTATATCCTTCAAATCTGCTGGGCCAAAAACTACAGTGACAAATAACGGTGGAGGAGCAAATAACTGAGGCTGCTGCTACAGAGAGCGATGTTGATGTTCGTGCCACTCACTGCTTTTATTCCCTTTTGTATGTAGTCACATCATAGTGAATCTACTCACCTGCCATACAAACGGTGTTTTGAAGGAGATAATTTTCTGTCTTCGACGCTTATTCAGGTGGTAATACATTATTCTCGTTTTCCAGAAAAACGCTAGTACCTACATCAAACATAGATCATTTCTCTTTTCGAAACCTCCTTTTAGCCTCGGTATTACTAATCAATGATTAGAGTCGATAGTCCACTCGGATGAAGACGAAGACGTTTAAACATTATCCGGATAAAAATTATCAACCTAGTGTAAGCTCACCGTTTCTATTTATTTACTATGTGTAAGCTCCGTATTGGCCATAAGACGTTAATGTAGTCTTTCGATAGTAATTTCAATGCGCTTAAGCAGTAGGTTAACATGTTTAAAAGCTTTGAGGGAAAATTTACAAATGTTATGTATATTATGATGTTCGCTATTTTGTTTCTATATCCTCCCATTTCATACAGTGCCCTCAGTTCATTATAACTTTTACAAATGAAATAAAATCGAGATGTTTGTCAAGAAATAGTCTGCACAGAACGCACCATGTCAGTTCTCCGATAACTGTCCACAATGTAATAATTCTCAAATAGTCACAGGACTCTTTTCGTCCTCTATTGCTGCGAAGTGTCGCATCACTTTCTTTAACAATGAGTGGTCAACGACAAGTTCACGAAGAGTTTCACCTTCGATTTCCCATCAAACCTTTTTGTTTTCACACCCGCCTAGAGAATTATAATGATATGCCTATGTGCATTGGCTCGTAGCGCCTTATTTTTCTAGAAAGTTCTAGAAATGATGACGTTACAGCTGCTATCTACAGGTTGGCCATAACCTAAGTTCCCCTGTTTGCGCAAATGCTCCGTTCAATTTTGATTTGTTGCACTTACATACGATAATCTGTGTTCCCTGTGAGAAACCTATGGAGGTCACACCGACCACTGCCTGCGAACACTCGGCCTTTTTTATTGTGGTTTTCGTGCTATAGTTCGGTTTCTTCTGTGTTTCTAAGGCGTCAACCGGGTTTCTCCTATCCTATGAATTCTCCATATCCTTCAACATAATGATGCATGCTTTCGAATCATATCCAGCCTTTGTGTGATGAAGGAAAAACTCGTCCACTACGCAGTCTTACTGCTGTCACCATCTAATGAAATTTACGAATGTTATGTATATTATGATGTTCACTATTTTGTTTCTATATCCTCCCATTTCATACAGTGCCCTCAATTCATTATAACTTTTACAAATGAAATAAAATCGAGATGTTTGTCAAGAAATAGTCTGCACAGAACGCACCATGTCAGTTCTCCGATAACTGTCCACAATGTTTCAATGATTAGAGTGCTTCAAGAGCTGGGTCATTAGCAGGTTTAAAAAACAGACTTCGCCGCGCTGTTCTCTGGGAATATATGTTACTACATATTCCTTGCCATAGTACGAAAACCATTATTCATCGTGGCGGCTACAAAAGGTAGAGAAATCAATAGTTTCGCAAGTACTGTGGGCCTAACTATCGAGGTTATGTGAGTGAATGAGGAGTATTCTAGAAGTTGATATATTTATTTACGATCTTATAAACTGATTTTTTTGAGCTGGTGCGAGGTTGGTACATGTCTTCGTTGTCGTTGTTCGTGTTGTTGGTCGATGGCTGACGTTTCGGCGATTTCGCCTTCCTCAGAGCCTGGACGTATTTTATATTGGAATACTTTAATTTTTCGGTGGAAAAGAGGCTAAAGTATTAATGAAGATCAAACGTTTAAATAGATGGTGGGCTAAGATGTTACGGTCAAATGTAGGTCTACACCATATTGAACAGAAAGCCTACTCACCGTGATGTTACGAGTGGGACTGGCCCACGTGCTGTTCACATGGGGTCGCTAGCAAGACACACCCGCGGGGTCAAAATATCATTTTGAAATAGGGCGCCAGGTCACGTGTGATAGTCAGGCATTGTCTTTTCGGTTCATCTTTGGATTTTTGAAATTTATCCAAAAGGCCTCAAGAGTTTCGCGCGTTGATGTTTTCGATTCCTGTGCTAGGTCGCGCATAGTCACTTCAAAATCACCGCCATTGTGCTTTTGTACCCTATGCGTAGCTAGAGGACTGTTTTAACGGATTTTAACTTTCTCATCCGGATGTTTTCCTATGCGGATACAAAGTGGTCAACCCGTTTCTCCAATTTTTCATATTATATTCCTCACCGCAGGCGTTACATGAGATCAAATATATTATACCTGAACTCATGCAATCTTCGTCTCTGCCGTTAGGACAGGTCATACAGTTTTCTGAGCTGCACAAACGATCATAGCAGAGGAGTGTTTTGAAAATACTTTATTTATATATATATATATCCTGGGGCGAATATCACTGTGGTAGTGGTGCATATCATCACGAGGGTGGTGTTAGTTCGATACCGCTTTGGGCCAACCATTCCTCTCATCCCTCCAGAGTCGAGAAGTTGGTAAAGGACTTGTTTGGGGAAAAACCACTCTCTGAAATACAATTGGAGAGGCTCCAACCCGACTAGCTCAGAAAACGGAGAATTGCCCGACCAGCATTTTACGAGATTCAAGATGAAATGAAATTCTTCAAGCAGCAACTGAAGCTGCACCTAAAGCTGGACGATCTTCGTAGATGAAGGATGCGACGAAACAAATTGAAAGTGAGAAATTCTGGGATCTGCAAAGTAGATGTGAAAGCGGATCAAATAAAATTAGATAAAAAAATATGTACCTCCCAGCAGTTTAGGTCTTCATCATGACTAGGTGTTTTTGGGTGTCGCGCTGAGAAGTACAGCAGAGGAATTCATCCTCCCTGGCAGTCTCCCAAGCTGAGAAGGAGTCGGCGTTTCCATAAGGAAGCACAGCTAAGAGTAAACCAATACCAGGATCCACCACCATCCTGGTGCCAAACTAGTCGCATGGTGGAAAATCTGCCACTGATCCACAAGGGCTGCTACTGAATGCCTGGGTGGTGACGATCTGGGGCAAGCTTTAGCCAGGCTGACCTCGGGATTGCAAAGAAATGAGCCAGCAAAACTCCAAAAATTTAAGGACGTGCTGGGGCCTGCACAACCAACCAACCATCAATTTTGAATGGATCCACAGCTTCAGCGTTAGGTAAGAAACAACATAAGCTCCATTTTTTGGAGAAAAATACAATACGTTGAAAAAGCAATACTTCTACGTACACTACTACAAAATGCATTTCGTTTCTCCTAAACGCAATGTTTTAGGTTATAATGGTCTTCTTTTCGATTGATGTATGCTTAGATTTGAAAGACTAAATTATTCTCCACTACCATGTGTATCCGTATAAATCTCTGTAAGTCGCTGCGAATGCGCCAAAGATTTCTTCTGAGCTTACAAGAGTTTGGCAATTATGCTTATTTCGGCTAAAATTTCGACGTCTTCTTCTTCATCAGACCTGATGTGATTCGTGTCGGTAGTCCACAGTTGTTCGTTATGTCGATGTGGCGCATTCGCTGCCGTACCAAAACAGGATCTTCTTCAGTGAACATCACACGAATGAGCCATGCACACTCGGTGGTATCCTTTTATCCTCTTGTTCCCTTCTAAATATTATTTAAAAGTTTCTAATAAAAAATCTCCGTGAGAAGCACTAAACTAATATGTATAAAAGCTCTCTAAAAAAGAGAGACCAATACCAAAATCAAGGTAATATCACGGGTGTGCAATGCTTTCGCGCAGTCGTTTTCTTTATGAGATCAACAGATCACGCATGAAGACAGCTATAATTCCAGCAAGTGATTATAGACTAGCGTTGTCCTGCACGTTCTGCGGTGTTTATAAACTTCGTAGCCAACATGCGCACAAATTTGGGAGTGCTGTGCACTTTCTTCATGGATTTTTTTAATGGGGAGGAGAGATCTCTTTGCGGTGACTAGCGCGGTGACGTTGCGCGTCCCTTGTAGCGGATAGAGGTTTAGCTGTGAACCAGAAACGAAATTATGTCTCAGGTGGGTCCAGGGGATGCTCTACTCGACGCATACACTGTTGGTGACGCCATATACATGTGCGTGTTAATGAGCGTGTCCTGTTTCATTCGGATTGCATCATTCTACGTGTAAATTCGTCCAAAAACAAGCAATCAAGTAACTTGGATACTCAACCGTCATTGGAGACTTTAACTCTAACACTAAACTCAAATGAAGGCCTGAAGAGCGCCATATTGGAGCATATGCATTAGAATAGAACGAGCAAGGTGAGCAGCTATCTAAGTTTATCACGACCACCGTGAGTATTCATGATAGCATAAAATTTACAGCAGAACGAAGGTTTTGCCTAACCGATGTCGCTGTTTCCCCAAAAGTCTACATAGGACAGTACCATCAACTCCATCGCGTATGACGTCATTTGCTTGCGAAAAAGAGAAAATACAGGTAAATTCAAAAACGGTGTCCCAAACCATATATATATAATGTATATATGATATGATGCTCGACGAGTCCCTAAAGCGAGGAGAACCCATTGGGCTACTCTTGCCCGCGATAGGGAAAAATGGAGGATTTACTGGCGCCCGCTCGAGTCACTCGACGATCAACGGGACTACAGGTGATACAGGTGATATATACATATATATGCATATATATATATATATGCCACGGATCTTCCTCATATGAGGGATCTCAAGCCGATTAGTCGCGAGGCTACGTGGCACGTCCACAGGTGGCGGATAGGGGATAATCGCGGACCAAAAGCGATCTTTGCTTCCCTGAGACGCAGGTGGATCCAGGAGATAGACTCCCTGCTTCTGCTGCGCCGATTTGGCACATACCTCCTATATTTGCTAGACGTATTCATGCATGCATGTGTGAATGCGTTCTCGCTTTATGCGGATTGTATTCTACGAGCCAATTCGGCCAAAAGCCTGCAATCAAGTGACAGGGAAGTAACGCGCCAACATCAAACTGTGACGAAGAAGAAGTCGAAGCGTTCTACATGGACTTGGAGAGGTGCTACAAAGAAGACCATACATTCCTCAAGGTTTGGAGATTTCAATGGCAAGATCGGGCCAAGAAGATCGTCTGTGGAACGTCACATTGGGACCCACGGATTAGAGTGGAACGAAAAGGGTGAGCGGCTCTCTGAGTTTATCATGGCGACCAAGACCATCCACGACAATAGAGGCGTAGGCGGTGTCGGCGTTCTCGTCAACACGAGTTTGTCCATGAACATCGATTCATTCGAACAGCTTACAACCCGAAACGGACGTTTGCGATTGAAAAGATGTGGATCAATACCGGCTTTGACAATCTTCGCCGTTTACGTGCAAACATCAAAAGATGTGGATCAACACCGGCTTTGACAATCTTCGTCGTTTACGCGCCAACATCAAACTATGACGAAGAGGAAGCCGGAGCGTTCTGCATGGACTTGGAGAGGCTCTACAGAGAAGACCATACATTCTTCAA
>MQTX01000052.1:1568873-1581831 GCA_009735665.1 Angiostrongylus cantonensis
GTGGGAATCTCCTAATGGAGAGTACCATAACGAAATAGACAACATCACAGTAAATAGGAAGTTTTGCCTAACCGATGTCGCTGTTGTCCCAAAATTTTACACGGGATCAGACCACCGTCTCCCTCATGCAAGATTTTATTTCTCACGGAAAGGAGAAAAAGCCGCTAAATTCAAAAACTGAAGTCCCAGAACTACCACAAACTGGGACTTATTCAACTCATTAGTCGGCTGTTGGAAAGATGCCGTTGTCTACATCACTGACGATCATCTCATTTAACATCTTCACGTTAGCGCTATGAAAGCCGAGAGTTCGAAAGTCACCAAGAGACGTCTGTCTCCAAAAATTCTCAAGCTAATACGTCAGCGGGAATCGCACGAGCTGCAGGCAACCGTGAACTAACGTACGAGCTTGCAAAACAATGCAGACAGGCGATAAAAGAAGGTCTTAAAGAGAGAAGAGCAGCAGTAATGGTCGAAGCTGCAGAGACTGGGAAAAGCACTCGCGAAACCCGCCGAAGCATCGCCGATTACAAGACCGTGATGAATGCACTCCGACGCCCAGACGGAACAATAACAGTGTCGAAAAAGGCAATTGAGAAATTCATTCACAAATACTACTCAGATCTCTTCGATAGCCATATACACCTCCCTTCATATAGAATAAAAGCTGATGGTCATGTTGTACCACCGGTTCTCCCTTTCGAAATCCGACATTCTTTTTCGTCGGTAAAAATAAACACACTGGCTCGGCTCTTTACACGTCATCTGTCTGAACGTCTGAATGTAAGGTGCCTACTCAGTGGAACAGTGGAAGACCAGCAAGACCGTATTGTTGTTCAAGAAGGGCGACCTACACGATATAGGCAACTATCGCCCAATCTGCTTAATGTCTGTCGTCTACAAACTTTTCATTCGAGTCATCCTAACCAGGATTAACAGAACACTTGAAGAAGAACAGCCATGCGAGCAAGCAGGGTTTCGAAAAGGATTTAGTACGATGGACCACATTCAGACGATAACAAGGTTCATTGAAGTATTGCGAGAGTACAAAAGACCGCTCTGTCTCACCTTTATCGACATAGAGAAGGCCTTTGATTCAATTGAGATAGAAGCAGTCATGAAAGCACTTGGTAGTCAAGAAGTCCCTACTCAGTACATAAAGATTCTTTGTGAACTGTACAACAATTTCACAACCAAAATTTCTACATTCTACAACAATATTAACGTTGACGTCAAAAGAGGAGTTAGGCAAGGCGATACAGTCTCGCCAAAATTATTTACACCACCCTTCAGGACGTCATGCGCACATTGGAATGGGATAATATGGGAGTGAAAATCGACGGTCGGCAGATACATCATCTTCGCTTTGCTGATGATATCGTTCTTATAACACCAGACATTAGCCAAGCGGAACGTATGCTTGCGGACTTTGATTAAGCGTGTGGAAAGATTGGTCTTCGGCTAAATCTCACGAAAACGATGTTCATGATGAGCGGATTGGTTTCGTTTATCCCATTCATGCTCAACGGAACGAGTATCTACTAATGCTTCAGTTATGTCTATCTAGGTCGGAAAATCAATTTGATGAACGACTTAGCTCCAGAGCTGAGCAGAAGGAAACGAGCGGCTTGGGAGCTTTCAAGAGCATCGGGGATGTAGTGAAGAGAGCAAAGAACACCTGACTCCGTGCCCACCTTTTCGTCTCAACGGTTCTTCCTGCCCTTACGTATGCGTCAGAAACCCGGTCGATGCGCAAGCAGGATGAAAGATCATTCAGCGTTATCGAACACGCAGTCGGAAGGACGATGCTTGGATTATCGCGTTTCAGACAAGTAAGGGATGGGATCCGAAGCTCCGACCTACGTCAACGATCAAAAATCAAAGATGCCGTTCTATATGCCGAACAGTTGAAGATAAGTTGGGCCGGACCCGTAATGCGTATGAATGATAACCGATGGACAAGAGCTGTTAGTGACTGGATTCCTCGAGATGTCAAACGTACTGAAGAAGGACCACTGACCCGATGGTCAGAGTTCTCCTTCGAGCCAAACCATTGAGCTATTCTTGCATGTGATAGGGAAAAGTAGAAGAATAACTCACACGCACCAGTTTCACGACGATCAAAAGACTACAGGTGATGCAGTTTATTTGACTATTCGTTTTGCATAAGTAGGATGGTTACATCGAGTTCTTTTGCAAGTTCCCAAATTCTGTGCGTGTTTGTTTTCACCAAGACTTTCAATCCATTTCCGTCCATAGCAGAAAGACATCGGCGACCTGTATCATGTTGAAGTTCGGATTCGGTGCTACGAAATTTTTCAAATAAATGTACGTCCGAGAAAACACTCCTGTGTTCATAAGTGTTTCGAGCCTTTTATGATGCAGTTCCTCAAAGTATGAGTTTGTAGAAGTAGAATTGTCAAAATTGCTGTTTTAAAGGATAAAAGGATAAAGCTCTCGGCGTCGATCAATCCCTGACGGATACGCTTTGCATTCTACTTCAATAGATATCGTTGGAGGTGATTGAATGCATATCTGGCCTTTACAATGACTCGCAATGACCTATCGATGTATCGAGCCAGTGCTGCTATCCTTCCAAGACAAGTATGGTACGAGTTTGCCGACCCTGGAGGGATGGAAGGCACGGTGGACCATGATCGTGGAAATCGATTCCACGTGCGTTTCGCAGTGGCGCCTCCAATCACTGCGCCACACACACCCTCTATTGCTGTTTCAATACCTGAAATTCTAACCTTTTAAATTTGTCGAAATTTCCATTTATACTACAATTCAACTGCATGGAACGGAAGTGTATAAAATGAGGATAAAATTGAGGCGGAGTATAAAATGAGCTTTTCGAAGAAAGCATTGGAAAGAAAATTCGAAACATACAAGAGAAAGTGAAATCGGGCATTAGTTCCGGAAAAATCTAATACTTGGAGATCTGTGAGGAAACGTTGTAATGCATGCAAGTAGATTTCATTTAAAATTAACCAGCTATGGAAGGAAGATCTTCGGAGGTAAACCCAAAGAAACAAACGCTTTGAAATTGAGGCGGAGAAAGACCACTCGCTCATGGGCATTAGGTTTCAGTACCGAACAAAAAAAAACAAAGCTAAATTTTTGAAGGCTTTCATCCTAATCATCATCTAAAACGTCATTTGCTTTCGGTAGACGAGGCTTCCTCGATGTGCACCACTTCTGTTGATTTCAGTATACAAAACTGAGAAGTAAGAAGGAGACGCATTACTTTAGCATGTACACGGCCTTTGATTTTACGAAAACTGCGAACAGTGGTCCACATATCGTTCACGAATGACGTAGAGCAATACCAGTTTTTGAAAATGAACAATTAATTTCCGACGGAGAGAGGACTTGTTTGAATGCGAACACCATAGCGTTGTAGAAGAGGTTTTATTTTATACATCTAGAGATGTAATATTGATACTGTGTTTTATGTCTTTACTATAGCTTACAATGGGGCGGATAGCATAGTGGTGGTGATGTTGGTCATTACGAGCATGGTGGTCGTTCGATTCCGCTCCGGTCCAACCAAGTATCTCATCTCGCCGGGGTCGGGGAATTGGGAACGGATGTGTCTGGGAAAAAAGCACTCTCTGCAATCCAATTGAGAACGCTCCAGCCCGACTATCCCAGGACCTAAGCGAAAATCGACTCGACTAACTTTCTACGACATTCAAGATAACATGAAAATCCTCATGCAGTAACCACACATAAACTTGGAAAATCTTCCTGTACACTGGATGCGAGAAAAAGAACGAATGCGACAAGTTTTAGAATCCAGTTTTAAAACCAGTTTAGCAACCGCGCCACCAACCTTAGAAACCCGGAGTGAAGCAAGCTCATTCTTTTGCTCGGCAAACATCTTGGCGAGATTGTCCCTCTTCTAGTTGCGGAGATCGCGTGCTCGAATTTTCGTCATAGCTGAGCTGACAGCTTACTCAAACTTGGGGAATTAAACTAAGTCTGAGTGAATTTGCTCAGCTATGACGAAGATTGGAGCTCGCGATCTCCGCAACTAGAAGAAGGACGATTTCGTCAAAAAGAAAACATGTCACTAACTAAGCCTATTGGTGTTAAGACAACTTTAATGGAGCCTATTTCGGTATACCTTTTACCTTGCAACTCTGCGCGATAACCTTGACCGATCGAAACAATTGGAAGTGGAAAAGCAGTGAATTACTGGTCTAAAATTTAATTTGGTACGTCCTGTATAAAGTGCGAGACCGCCTTTTTAATAACATTCTATGATTTTTATTAATAGAAACACTTACGATGTTGATAACTTGACAATGTTGTTAAACAGACATTGAACTAGCATCATTGCAGGACAACAACCCTGCGTTTCGTTGACAAAGGTCTTTAGACTGTTTAGACTACGATGATCTTTATTTCATTTTATAAAGTTCATAACTGCTAGAAATATACTTGCTGAAAGGTGCAACTGCTTTTGGTACGCATGACTTGGAAGTGGACATCAATCCATTGGTGCATGTATTGGTAGAATCAATGAATTCGTGGAATTTGGTAGAATTTTTGCAGATGAAATCATTGCTCTACCACCGTTGACGAGTATTCCAGAAAATCCATATATGTTAAGACGTGATCTTAGAAGGTCGTTATTCTATATTTCTTTCTTTGGATTCTCCGATTTGTTCCCTCTCTATTCTTACCTCTCTCTCCCTTTCTTCCTCTCTCTCCCTCTCTCGCTCTATCTCTTTCTGTCTTTCCCTTCCACCTTTTCTCTGACACTTTGGACTTCTATATATTATAAGAATATAATGTGATTATAATATAATTGTAATATAATATAATTATAAGAATAATATAATTATAAGAATATAATGAATTAACTTGTTTGTCATCTTGGACCAATTTTGCTCGTCAAAATGTGAATATTAATGCCTTTACTTATGTCAGCTCACGGTAATTTCGGATTCGGTAGAGTTACCGTTCAAGTTGTTTTCAGTCCAAAATGACTAAATGTTAGCCAATAACGTTTTCCCTTATAAACCTAATGTTAGCTTATCAATAAAAGAATATACAGCACGGTTATGTTTTCTTTCTGTTCTATTCTAGTGCACGTTGATAAGTGCTCATCCCCCTCATCACTTCGAGTGGACCTAGTCTGTTGAATGCACTTTTGGCAACTAATAATAATTTCGAACGGATTCTACTCACAAACTTTATTAGACTTTCTTACAGACCTCTAGGAATTTATCAAGTCGCAGTCCTGATGACGGGCAACGGTTCATTTCTCTTTTTTCTTATATAATATTAATAAACTAACGCTAATGGTGTTCACAAATAGTCGTCGGAATTTGTTCATATGGTACCAATTTATTCCCCAAAGAAAAATGTGAAGCGTAGGAATTCTCGTCTCGTCTGAGCGCCCCAATTTTCATTTGATTGCTCAAACAGAACGCTCGTGCTACTACAAGCTCGATGTCCTCCACTTTCAGAAAAAATGTCAGTTTATACCATTTATTGACAATGTCAAGCATAAGTATTTATATACAATTTATAAATCGCATTCGTCAAACCACGTAGGAAACCACAGCACTGTGGAGAAAAGAATCGAAGTCAAGAACAGAAACAATATTGACTAAGAGACGAACAACAGCAGTTTACCCGACAGGAACGAACCAAGCAAAAACATCAGAAACGTTTGTTGAGTCGTATATTATTCAGATTGTAAAGCAAAGTGGAAGAATGCCACTATCTAGTGGACGCATGATAGTCGCTCCAATAATACAAACTACTGCCACCGTACCCCTACATTTCCTGATGGCCGTCAGATTTATGCAATTTTTAGAGCCTCATGCCACTGTAGTGCACTCACATGATTTTAGCAAAACACCTCCACATTTGTAAATTCTGATCGTAAGAGAACTGAGGATTCAAGGAGCCATGCTAACTGAAAAGTGGTGAAAAATGGTGGTGAAGCATTTCAAAGAGCTAATTAAGGTAGAAAGTTGTTAAAGACGACTGCCGCTGTCCATGTCAGAATGGTTTTACTTTCCTTTCTTCAATGGACGAAAAAAATGTATAGAAAAGGATTCGTTTCGCACGCTGTAATTAATATCTCTTGTTCATGATACGATATTTTGTGCTCAGGTCTGTCGATGCAAACGAAAGTGATAACTCGCACCCAGTTGGAAACCTAGGCATATATTTAGAATCGTTGCTGAGAATGAGTTCTCTATTGACAAGATGCTAAGATTTGGAACCTGCTGTAAAGGTTTCATGGACTCAGATCAAAACTACTCTACTAGCCTTGAACAATGTGAAAGTGAATCTTCCCATGATTGCACAGACCAATATCAGTTAAAATGTTTAGGAACCCCTCGAAAAAGCAGTATGCCTGAGAATCAAGAGAAAACAACTGGCTGTGACTGAACAGCACCGCTCACGTTCTCACAGCATTCCCCGTCGGAATCGACGTTGTGGTTTGTTTTGTTGATCGACCAGTTTAATGTTCACCAATGTGGCAAGACCATTAGCGAAGTTATTCTGCTTCTCTTTTACCACTGCGTCACTGCTTGGCTTCAGAATCTGCAATAAGAATCTAAGAACTCTGTTAACAGCTTGAAATTATTCACAGATATTAAATGAGATTTGCAAAAGTGCGCGGTATAGAAACGGTACCGTAAACACCCAAACAATCGTTATTCTGGAAAATGTCTGAGGAATTACCTAATGAATTTTCTGGTATTTTAAATGTACGGTGAACAGCTTGAAAATTTGTGGATATCCAGACATGACAGATGACAACGTAAAATTCTGGACGTAAATTTAACCAATCGAGCTCAATAGAAACTAGTCGAAGAGGCTGGGCCGAAACTGAGAGGAGGCAGGTGTTAATTTTAGACAACAGTATTTCACCACGCTGCAATAAAAGTTACTATTTTTTGCTAAAAAATAGAAGGCTAGCCACATTTTACTAGAATCCTGAAAGCCATTTATACACGCATAAACGATGATGTTCACAATACAACGATCTCTGCGAATGGCACCATTACGAGCCAGTTGGTTTCCTTGTTTTAAACTGGGATTCAGTTGTTGGAATAATTTAAGAAGTGAACGAAATGAAAGCCGAGAGGTCAACTCTAAAGTCAGATACCGATTCAAAAACTTTTTTGGCATTTTTCTAGATTATCCAGATTTCCTCCCTTCCACCGAGAGATGTTGCGGTGATCAAATCAGAATACAAGCTAGCAACTTACCACCGTCAACATATCATATTTTGATGGCTTAGTAAGGCTCTACATTAGTGCTTGAGTACAATCTACAATCGCGCAGAAGACTCGTAGATCTATAGGATCCAGCTCTCAGCGCAGGACTCACTCAATAGAAAAAATTAAGCGCATTTGATTTCCTTCCTCATTTTACTCGAAAATACCGCAAAATACATTTTACAAAGTCGACTTATCAAGTCTTGGTCAACATATTGCTTCCTAAAATAAACTTGAAAAGCAGTCAAAGTAGCGTTGATCCATTCGAAAGAAGCACAAAATGAGCTGGTATAGTTGTAGTTTTTTACAGAATTACTTTAAAATACAAGAAAACACTTGTATTCATCACAATATCATACCCCATTTATAAAATGGAAAAAAATCTAGCAGTTCATAACTGGATAATTTAAGAAAAATTAAATTTAAGAGATGCTCACTCTCGCAGCTATAATTCAAATTTCAGAAAGCAGTTCATTTAGTAAGAAATTTTTCCAAAATCGTGGGTACAAATAAGGATAGAGGATATGGCTCTCGGGACTGATTAATCCCTCAGGGATGCACCATGCACTCGACTTCATTAAGCACCGTTGGTGGTGATTGAATGCATATCTGGGCTTTACAATGACTTGTAGTGGACTATCGATGTATCGAGCAGGTGCTGCTATCCTCCCAGACAAGTCTGGTGCTAATTTACCGACCTCGGACAGATGGAAGACTTGGTGGATCTGGTGAGCGGGGATCGACTCCGTGTGTATTTCAGGGCACCTACAACCATTACGCTACATGTACCCTGTACGAACAAACACAAAGATTAAATATAAAAAAGAGCGACATGAAGAAGACTTAATAACGCAAAAAATTTAAGTAAAAAAATTGAATAAACTTAAATAAGAAATAAAAGGCAACTAATAGGAGAGAAAGGGCAAGGTATGTGTTGTGATTTTACAGAAACGAGCCAAGAAAAAATTTTTGTTTATATTCCGGCGAAACTTTCAATTATGTAAAGCAATCAGGGCATTCCTACGACGTTCCCGCAATTTTAACGCAATTCCAAGTTCTGTGCAGCGCTATTCTGAAGCTTCAGACATTAAGCGACGCCATCAAAAACCCAAAGAGAAAGTCGGTCGAAAATGCAGAGGACGTCTGTCCTATGATGATGGCTCACCTGGAAGGAGCACAGCAGGTTCTCGTCGACGTTCATTACGGCACCGGCGTTGTCGAACTCGCCACAGTAGTTCGGAGCTGAAAACACAGTGACCAGACCTCGGCGTCCAAAGAACTCGTAGCCATCTTCGACCACCTGCAAGTCACAAACACCTGGATCACTTTGAGATAACAGATGTTTTGGAAAAACCAAAAAAAGTCATGTAATCACTTTTTACTTAGTACCTATTCTTTTTCAAGGCAGAGTTCACATTAAACATGTGAAATATGACTCAATGATGCTAGCATAATCGAAAAACTCCGGACCGCAGGTGTCAACGGCTGGGATCGAACCCCTCCTTCATTACCATCTCCGGAGGCTACGGTGTTCACTACCACAACATGCGTGTCCTTCCTCTCCCCTTTCTCTTAACCGTGTTTTATAGGCACTGTCAGCAATCACTCGTCAACGGGATTGACTTGGAGAGCATAAATGAGCATTGAACCCAGTTAAGTTGAAGCTGTAGCATAAACCACAGTGTAACCACTGTCCAACAATAGCGATAAATTTAATCTTAAATTAATCAGTTTAAGCTTAATAATAAATTTTTTAGTAGTTTAACTACGTTCAGTGTCGATTTCTGCTCCCTAGATCAATCCAGATGATGAATGAATGATTGCTGATAGAGCCTATAAAACACGGCATGAGAGAAATGCGAAACGAAAGACACGCATAGTGTAGCAGTGAACACGTTAGTCCCTAGAAAAGGTAACAACGAGGCTCGATCCCTGCCGCAAACACCTGCGGTCCCGAGTTTTGCAAATATACCAGCATCATTGTAGTTGTATTATTATTTTCACGACAATTCATATAAAAAATGAGATCCTATTTCTGTTCCTGACGCTTTCGCAACCAAGTTGGCTTTTCGATAACTGGCAATAATTTCTCGGCTGCAGGGGTATTTCAGGAGTCAGAACCTCATAAATTTATAGACGGAACCTTCTCCACTGCAACAATTGCAAAAATATCAAACAAGATATCATTTCAGCTTTAAATGTGTTTCGAACTGAAACTTTTTAAAAGTTGAAAACTCAACTGACCAAACTCACTCAAACTGAAAATTTGATGTTTTAAAGTTCCAACGCAATAACGACAAGAACAAACACAAACAATGTAATGGAAAATGTCGTTTGTCCTACTAAAAGAAACCCCGTCTGTTTAATTGCTTTCGCATTCGATACATGAGTCGTGAAGCAGTAAAATAAAAGAAGTAGGTTTCACGGGCTCTGGAAAATCAAAGTTTCACCTTGGTAATAATAAAAGAACCTCTATGGTATAGGAAAAGAATCTGAAGATTCCATAAGTCTCCACTGAATTTGATAAAATTCATGATAAGCTGAGATATACTGGTTCATTGAATATTTACATTAAAAGATATACATTGAGAGTTCGAAGCGGCAATTATCTTTGGATCGTATGATTCTTATACAGGTCATGTCGCCGCGTTAGGGCTAAAAGGCAACCTTGATCATGAAGATAGCTCCTCTGTCTAAATTTTGCGAATGTTTTTGTTCTACAAGAAAGCCCTTTGAAAAAGCATTTTCATAGACGAGAGTAAGCAGGCTGTTGGTGGATGGCAAGACGGAAGATGAGGCGAATCGACCATTCAGCCACTGGTGTCTTCAAACACCACAAAACATAAGAGCACTCTGATTGCCGAGAAGCAACACGCTGCCGAGCGGTTTTGAAAGTGTTTTTCGACGATAAGTTCAAAAATCGAGTCAAAACGTAAAGTACAACGCAGAAAAGCTCCAATCATTTTTTCGCTGCTGTGTAGCTGTTACGGAGGATTGCACTGCTACAGCGGTGTAGAACTCCAGAAACGAAATTGGAATGGCCATTAGGCTAATGCATCCCACATAGACCGCTCGATTACTCCTTGAGTAATG
This sequence comes from Angiostrongylus cantonensis, assembly GCA_009735665.1. Lineage (NCBI taxonomy): Eukaryota > Metazoa > Nematoda > Chromadorea > Rhabditida > Metastrongylidae > Angiostrongylus > Angiostrongylus cantonensis. The sequence continues at coordinate 1,579,223 of MQTX01000052.1, forward strand.
CAGAACACATGTCATTCCCTAGTACCATTCGATAATTTTTGGTGGATACCCCAGAGTTTACCGCCTCTTCTCATCATCAACAAAGGAAGGCAGCATTTCTATAGTGATGACAGCCAGTAAAAGGCAAAGAGAAGGTCTCGTTGTCGCTGGGAACCGGCGTCATGCGGAGAATGACAAGGACGAAAATTCCCACCTGATGGCCTCTGACTACAATGTCAAGATCCATTTTCTGTAGAAATTGCGCTAGCACGTCCACACCAAACACATATGACACGCCTCGCTCGTTCGGGGCCCAACCGACGACAGATGAGTCTGGATCCGACCATAGAATGTCACATAAAAGACCTAAAGACAAAAAACCGCTATAACTGAAAAATAAATAAGAATAATTCAAATAATCACTTGACGACTGAACAGTTTACCGTATAAAACTTTCGAGCTATTCAACGATGGCGAAAACAGTCATATATTTCTAATAATAAAAGCAGATTTCTAGTTTCAGTGGTTATGAAAAGTTATTTTAAAGTGAAGGTATGAAAAAAGTCGAAAAAGAGGAAACAATGACAGCTTACTAAACAGAACTAGTTCTTACCAAATATTCTTTAGTATACGACATCAAAGTCCATTAAAAAAGTCAAAAACCTATATAAAACATGATGGACAACAATTACCTGTTTCCTGGACATCACATGGTCGGGATATCCGTTTCAACTGGTCCAGTGAGCGCAGCGTCGGCGAAAGGCCGCCATGACAGCAGAAGATCTTGCTGTCGATCAGCGCGGCCACCGGCATGCAGTTGAACACATCCTGGAACGTCTTCCACAACTTGATACTGTAACGACGTTTGCCTAAAAACGGTACAATTGGCGAAAAATGACCACAAATTCGCTTTGTTCGAAGAGATTATTTGTTCCTGCCGTTGTTATTGTGACAGAAAATGATTCTGATCGCTGATTTTCTGTGCATTTTTTTGCTAGTCCCTTTCTATTCTTCTCTGCGATTGTATCTTTTATGTTGTGGGCACATGTGCACTCTTGCTTATGGCCAGGGCTACAAGACTCGAATGTCTCAACAATGTCAAGGCTTCTTTCTTACTGAGTAATAGTCCATGCACTCATTTACTTATCAGATTCATAGGAAATACATGAAAATGAAGGAAATCCTATACCTGACGGCAATAAAGCAATTTATTGCACACTAGCAATAAAAGCTTGCTTAGCTTTTGAACAAACAATCGTCGAACTGTCCCTTTCTCCACATGCCTCCCTCTTCCCCTCCACTTATTAATAACACCACTGCTTTCTTCTTCAGCTACTTTACATTGGAAATAACTTCCTACTTCAAATTTCATGAGGTTACACAATAATCTGACAGAGGGCACGACGAAGTTCATTAGAGAAGAAAAGTTAATATTTCAAAAAAAAAAAGAATTAAAACACTCAGACCATTTTTCCCACTGAGTTTGACCACAGGGTCGAATATTTTAAAAGAAGTGGCTCAGGTTATGATTAACTGAAACCGCTAAATTCCTTGACGGTTCCTCATATTCTTAACTAAAAGAAAGTATAGTTCGTGAGCTCGTTCTATTACGGCTTGAAACCTTTTCGAATGAAAAAGCCTTACATCTTATTTGCATGAGTGCGGATCAGCACAAATTGCAACACCTGTTTAATAGATTCTGCAGCATTCAGCACTATTCATTTGGTCATCTCCCAGGTGCATTTATAAATGAATCTACAGAATGGGAACAGCAGAGCTATCTGCTGCTAAGAAGCGGCCTAGCATTTTGAGAAAGTACAAGACATATTAGCAGGGTGCGGTATCCGACAAGACCATTTCACTGACACGTTTCACATTATGAGAAGAAAGTTTAACTCTGTTAATAACTCAAAAGACCGACTTTCTATAAACCTCAGCATATGTAGATAATATATATTTATTTATTTATGATCTTATAAACTGATCTTCTTTAGCTGCTGCGAGGTTGGTATAGGTCTTCGTTGTCGTTGTTGTTGTTGTTGGTCGATGGCTGACGTTTCGGCGATTTCGCCTTCCTCAGAGCCTGGACGTATTTATATTAGAATACTTTATTTTTTCGGTGGAAAAAGGCTAAAGTATTAATGAAGATCAAACATTTAAGTAGATGGTGGGCTCAGATGTTACGGTCAAATGTAGGTCTACCCCATATTGAACAGAAAGGCTACTCACCTTGGTGCATGCCTCACTATCACACGTGACCTGGCGCCTTATTTCAGAATGATATTTTGACCCCGGGGGTGTGTCTTGCTCGCGACCCCATATGAACAGCACGTGGGCCAGTCCCACTCGTAACACCAAGGTGAGTAGCCTTTCTGTTCAATATGGTGTAGACCTACATTTGACCGTAACATCTGAGCCCACCATCTACTTAAATGTTTGATCTTCATTAATACTTTAGCCTTTTCCACCGAAAAAACAAAGTATTCTAATATAAATACGTAAGTGTTTTGGCGTACTTTAACTTTCCCATCTAGGTGTTCTTTTATGCGGACACAGAGTGGTCTACCCGTTTCCTCAATATATTCCTCGCCGCATGCGTTACATGAGATCAAGTATATTGTACCTGAACT
>MQTX01000052.1:1583633-1613774 GCA_009735665.1 Angiostrongylus cantonensis
TACCTGAACTCATGCAATCTCCGTCTCTCCCGTTAGGACAGATTATACAGTTTTCTGAGCTGCACAAACGATCATAGAGACGGTTGCGCACTAACTGACGGCGTAGGGTATTGGGTGGGATGTCAACAATCGTTATATAATTTTCAAGACCACTTTTCCTTAAGCATTTCTTAATGGCGTAACTTACTTCATTTGATATGAAGGGTAGCTTAAAGGGAATCTTACTTACGCTCGAAACGTTATTCTTGCAAACCACCTTACGCTTTTGTCTAACCCGAGTGGCTTCTACTTCGTAGCCATTGGAAATGGCTATTTTTCGTGCCAGGTTTTGCGATTCCTTCTTTTGCTCTTCTCCTGTGCACACATTTTTAGCCGTACAGCACATATTTTTGATAAGTGCTTTTTTCATGTGTGAAGGGTGAGAGGAAAGGTAGTGAACTAGTATGTTTTTACTACTTGGCTTACGATACCATTTTTTATATAGCCACTTTCTGAGAGCTTTATTTGGATGTTTAAGAATGGAAGCCAGTTCTCGGTCGGTTTTTCCCGTGTAAATTTTATATACTCTGACTGTCGGTTCAACAGCCTAAAGCACTCATCCATCTGTTCTTGAGTGGAACATACGATGAAGCAGTCGTCTATGTGTCGACAGTAGAGTAAGGGTCGGTGATCGAGAACTGGTGCTTTCACCTTTGGCATGGAAGCGATGGCAAGGCTTGGTGCTAAACTCTGTCCCATGGCCAACCCTCTAATTTGCGCAAAATATTTCCCAGACCATCTAAAAATTGAACAACTAAGACACTGTTTTAAGAGAGTCATTAGTTGCGCAATCGACAAGCCGTACATTTTTTATTTTCTTTTCGTGCTCTACGGGCAACTCGAGAATGGCTTGCATTGCGGAGTCATTTGACACGTTGGTATAAAGTGAAGTAACATCGAATGATTCCGTTACATGCGAGCTGTTTGGTTGCGCGCACCGTAACCGGAAAGACGAATGCCTCACTATCACACGTGACCTGGCGCCTTATTTCAAAATGATATTTTGACCCCGAGGGTTTGTCCTGCTCGCGACCCCATATGAACAGCACGTGGGCCAGTTCCACTCGTAACACCAAGGTGAGTAGCCTTTCTGCTCAATATGAGGTAGACCTACATTTGACCGTAACATCTGAGCCCACCATCTACTTAAATGTTTGATCTTCATTAATACTTTAGCCTTTTTCCACCGAAAAAATAAAGTATTCTAATATAAATACGTCCAGGCTCTGAGGAAGGCGAAATCGCCGAAACGTCAGCCATCGACCAACAACAACAACAACGACAACGAAGACCTATACCAACCTCGCAGCAGCTAAAGAAGATCAGTTTATAAAATCATAAATAAATAAATTTAACTCTGTTCTTAAATGAAGCCTCTGCAATACATCAGATCTCTTTCCACAATAAACGGAGCACTAAAAAATGATGAAACATGATCTCATAGATAAAATGATAACGTATAAAGCGTTCGGCGTCGATCAACCTCTGAGAGATGCGTGATACATTCAACTTCATTAAGCGTCGTTAAAGAAAAAGAAAGATAGAGCTTCCAACGTTGATCAATCCTTTAGGGATGCGCTATGCATTCGACTTCATTGAGCATCGTTTGGAGGCAGTTCAATGTATACCTGACCATTACAAGCACTTGCGGAGGCCTATCGATGTATAGAGCCAGTGATGCTATCCTCCTATACATATCTGGTATCAATACGCCGAGCCCAGAAGAATGGAGGGCTTGGTGGAGCAGGGAGGCCAGAATCGATCCCATGTTTACTGCAGGGCGTCTTCAAGCACTGCGCTACACGTGCACAAGCGCTGTTAGAGGTGATTACATGCATATCTGGCCCATACAATGGTGGCCAACTCGACTCACGGTGGCATACCAATATACCGAGTCAGTGCTGCTATCCTCCTAAACAAGTCTGGTACCATCATGCCAATCCCGGAAGGTTGAATGGCTTGGTGCTAAACGCTGTGGTATACACGTAGACGCCCATCGAATCACCTCTACTGTAATATTAAATGCATGGAGAATCTAATGACAACTCACATTCGTCATAAAATCCGTAGATTCGATTCAGATTCGTCACTTCGTGATTACCACGTAAGAGGAAGAAATTGTTGGGATACTTGATTTTGTAGCATAATAGAAGCACGATTGTCTGGAAAAGAAGTGAAAGGGTTGCAATAATAAAGTTCTGGAGTTCTGGTCTAATGCCAGTAAGACAACCATTAACTCTAATAGACTAAGCACTACCCACACAGAATATCTACACGTATTTGACGCAAGATTTTCGATTTCAACTTCACAGCTTCAATCACTTATGTATGATTTTTCTATCACATCTGGTCTAAAAATAATCTAGATCACCTGTATCATCTAATCTCGACAAAAGCATTAATTTACACAAATGGTCAATGAAAAATTTCTTTGTAGATATTTTTATAAATCTGACTTTGCAACAAAATAAGCCTTACAAAGACTCTGATCGGATGGCCTCCAAAAATACAAATATCTTTTTGCTAAATTTCCAATACTACTGTACAGGATAGAATATAAGTGGGTCTGAAGTATTAAAAAGATCGAAAACTCCTCAGACATGAGTGCACTTCTGGAAAAGAGACGAACACAAATTGAAGGCCTTCGGTGATTAGAAATATCTTAATGCCCGATAATATTATAAACAATTTCCTTTCAGTTCATTCGAGAGACATAATCACAACTGGCTACTGGATCAGCGTTGATTTCCCTGACACATTATATTGCGAACTGTTATGATTTCCCATTCAATATAGAAGATAAGAAGTAAAAAATGGCATCAACACTACTAGTAAATGAAAACGGCACGGTCAATGATCTGATGGTGTTTGTTCGTACCTCAATGCTTTTCGGGCCGCGGTCGACATAATCGCCTAGGAAGAGGTAGTTTGATTCGGGAGGAAAACCGGCTAGAGTGAACAACCGCAGCAAATCATTGTACTGACCATGAATGTCACCTGAAATATCGCTAGGTAAAAAACGTAGACTTTACTGCCTTCTACTAGCTGCATTATTGTTTGAATGAGCCAAACAACTTTACACAATAATTTTCCCAAGAAAAGCAATGCCTTCTTAGCAGGCACTCAAAATGTTTCCAGGCTATTTGAATAAATTCATTACGAATACACAATTAAATCGGAATTCTCATCCATCGTTCCGTCAAAATCTATCAATATCTATTTTCCAAGCAGCTTTCAAATATGTTTTCGTTTTCAGGGGACAAATAAGACGCCACGAATGTTTATTTTTAGCACTTTTATTAAAGAGACTATAGGCATGCCTACGTAGTACTACTGCGGATACATCTAATACTCTGCTAAAATTAAGAAAAAAGCTAATGATCAGTTCATCTCAAAAAGCGACACCGAGCACTTCTCTACTGTGATTTATATTTCCAAATCCTGGATAGGGGTCCTGCGAAAATGCCACCTTCCATTTTAAGAAATATTTTTGAAAGAAAGGTCAGCGTCTGGATTCTCCATACGGTCACCTGCACATGTGGAAAAATCTACAAGGTGAGCTCAAGGTGTAGTTTTTCCCTGGAAGTTGTCTTCTCCACGCTTTTAAGGGTCATTGTCACCGAATACACGAAAGTGTCCAAATTTTCCGGCATCCCCAAGCAAAAGCAGTTGGCTGAACAAACGACATAATGATATCCTAACAACAAAGAAAAACCAGAGGAAACTCTCGTGCGGTTACTGTCCTTTGGTAGTGCCAGCGTCAAGTCAACGACTTGTTGGCGACCACTACATACTGGATTTGTAGAGGGACTTTTAAGTGATTGGAAATAAACCAATCGATTTTTGACATAAGAATTAGTGGTGTGAACAGCATAAAGAGAATTTTCGAAACAAGCGATTCAACTCCACTAATTCTGTTGGAACAAAGTCTTGATAGTGCTCATTCAAATTTGATTAAGTAAAGAAGAAGAAAAGTAATTGGAAAAGAAAACTATTTTCTAGAAAAACTTTAACACCACTAGATCTGACCAACTTCCTTGCTATGTCTTGTGCTCGCTCAGTGATGATTAACATGATGAACCTTGTTGAAGCTGCGGTTTTACATAGACTCACCTGCAATTTTTAACGGTGGCTCCAGTTCCAGAAGCATCGGTTGATGCATGAAAATCTGTCGAGCAAGGACGCATATCATACGGATCTCGCTCTCGTTCATGTCAATACTCTTCTGCCACGGCTTCACCTGCAGATGTTCAGCAGGGAATCATGATGAGGATAAAAGCAAGCTAAGTTTACGAATTGTAGGCAATACATTCATAAACTTAGCTTGCTTCATTTTCAATACCACACAAAATACAAGGTTATTCTTGATGGAAAACGGCAACCACAGGAAGAAATATCGCTCATATATTTCAGTGAAATGTCGAATAACAAGCAATTATAGATAAAATCCCTCGATTTATTAAATGTACCACTGAAGTTTCATTTTTTTTCTTTTTGAGCAAACTTTTAAGTTGAACCTGTATCAGGGTATTGATCATTTTGCTTAGATCGAGGTCACCATGCTGCACGGATTTCCTCCTCATCACCATCACCTAAATGATGCAAATTTTTGTTCTCGGAAATCCCTCATTTAATAGCACTAATTACACTGGGATTGATTCGAAAAAATTGCAGAGAGTAATTAAAAGTTCTGCGTTAGTGTTTTAGGCATAAGAAGAGCAACTACGAATCGATTCACCGACTCTGGAACTTAAGTTCTAAAGCGCATAAAATAAGTGACAATGAAAACGCCAAATTTGGCGTGGTAATTACTGTTTTAGTCTAAGAGCAGTAGAAAATCACTGAAAGGAAATAGTCGAAAAAAACAGCACAGTTGAGTTTTTTCCACTTAGCTGATATTGAGAACGACTAAAAGTGACTGCGTAAAACTTTAAGTCAGTCGAGCACTCGTTGAATTGAATGACTTGTTTACTACGTCGCTCCCGATAGAGAAAAAGTATCGTTTAATTTTGTCTCTCTGACAGTAATAGTACATAGTAGAAGAACCTATGCAAAATGTTGCCCGCACGGCGCCAGGAATAGCTCACAATTTCTGACATTACATCGATTCACTCTTAGTAAGTTTACATCTAGAGCTCTTGAAATACAAATCAACTTTAGCTGGAATGAAACTTTGCCGTGCATAGGATTCCTAAATGCAGGAAATACTCCTTGAATAATACATTCCTGTTGTCAATATTTAGGGCCTTGAAACCCTCTCTATGGTTGATACTCAATTCTCAAGTCGTCCTAATTAAAACTAAAAAAAAATAAATCGGATTGTTACACCATTGTCGACTAGGTAGTCTACTTCTCAAGGCATCAAACCTCCTTCTAATTCATAAGATTTGGCGAATGTCCACGGCGAGAACCTAGAAACGTTCTAGCAAAGCTATCTCGAGAATTCGTCGTTTTCTCTTTCAGCAATCGCGAAGTTGTTAAATAGCATACGTTTCTAGGAATTCAAAATTCAATGCTGAGGTTAATAGAAAGTCGATCCTGGGTGCTACCTCGAGATTTTAGCGGAAATTACTATCGAGCAACATTATGGATAACGATACCTTAAGCAAACTTAACCTTAAGCCTTAAGCACCTGAATTAAAACATGAAGCGAACCATCTATACGGGCGACGTTTAACGACAAAGTGACGAACTGAAGCAGCATTGGGTGCTGAAAATATTGGGACAGATCATCCAACTATTTGAGAAAGTGTCCTAAATAAACATACATCCCTAGTCCTTTATTAATTCAACCTCTCTAATAGTAGTTTTTCCTGCTTTTCGTAACAAATATCTGTTATGGCATGCTTCTTAAATTCATCTTAAAAATTCGTGAATCCAATGTCATTTCAATGGAGAACAAGTGAAGTCTCTCTTCATCGCCCGCAATTAGTCGAACCGTGAACTGAAGGAATCTCGATGGAGAATGAAGTGATTAGCTACCGCAGCTCACACAGAGCTGTGTCAGTGTTGCGTAAAAAAAAACAAGGGAAATGTTCCCGAGAGAACCAGTTCTCCCAAAAAAGAGCCGCACAAAACTCCATTCGGCCGCACGTCCAGCCACGGATGGTTTCATATTCATGATGCCGAGTGGTTTTTAAGCCGGTTGGCGAACCCTTTCTGTGGAAAACGCTCCGAAACAAAATGAGTAAGCATGAATGAGATTTACAAAAAACCAAAGAACGCCACAATTCTATGACAACTGTGAAAATATCTATAAGCTCTGCGCAATCGCGAGGTCCAAAGGCTTCTGAAAGCAGTAACGATCGTGATTCTTATTTTTCCCCTTTTTAAGTCGACAAGTGCTGAAATTCCCAAAACCAACTTTCTATTACCTCGGCATTGATCGATAAATCACTACTTTTTTTCAATGAGTAAACATGAGGTTGGTATCAATTTATTAGCGCGCAGTAGCCGACGTTTCTGCCGTTTCGCTCTCTTCAGAGTCTGGAATGATCAAATTGACATCCAATCTACCCAACCAAACACTATCATAACCTTAGTAGATAAGATTTAACACATAAATTTGCATTCGCGTAATGAAAAGGTCTAGAGAATTCGGCAACAATAATTGAAATAACATCGGACGTTCTCAGACGCGAACTGGTTCGTAACCGCCTATATGACCGTTTGTGTACAATGAAAAATTGCATAGTATGCCCTGACGGTAGAGACGGTTATTGCGTGAGTTCGGGTACGGTGCGCTTAATCTCTTGTAAAGCATGTGGGGACGAATATGTTGGCAAAACGGGTAGACCACTCTGCGTCTGTTTAAAAGAACAACTAGTCGGTTAATTTAAATGGAAACCAAAAACTCCACTAGGCGCGCATAGGACACAGAAACACAACTTAGAAGATTTTGAAGGAAAAATCACTATCCTCGCACAGGAATCCAAAACATCAGCGTAAAACTCTCGAAGCGTTTTGGATTAATTCCAAAAATCCAAAAATCAACTGCAAGGAGGAGTATCTTGCGATTAAGTGTGACCTCGCATCATCCTTCAGGCTGATTCTATGACCTGAACCAGGAATATTCCTCGCCCACATAGTACTATTACTGTGTGCAGACGCTTTTCACCAATTAACTGGAAGACTTACGAGGACAAACCGGTGGTTTTAAAAGAAGCTGTTTATTATGCGAATGCAGATCTATGTGTTAAGCCTTACTTACTAAGGATATTAAAATGCTTGTCTGAGTAGGCTGCACGTCAATTTGACCCTTCCAGGCTCTGAAGAAGGCAAAAGCGCCGAAACGCCATCTATTGTGTGCTAATAAATGCTATAATACTAACCTCGTGTTTGCTCGAAGAAAAATGGTGTCAGAATTTTCGAAGGAATGGAAAACTTGACTTAATCGTTCTGATCACTGCAATTTAAAACTAAACAGTGGAGAGAACTCTTCTGAAACAGACTTCGATTACTTTGCTAGGAAGACTTGGAAACGATAGCGTATGGAGAATGAGATCGTTTCTGGAGTCAATAGGAGCTCTAAAAAACCGAGCTAATGGAAAATAAGTTGGGCGCAACGCCCGGAATGACGATGTCGGATCGCTACGAGAAATCCCGGCAAGTGATGCCATGGATGAACAAGAGGCGACACTTCCGCCGACGGAGACGCCCACGCGGCGTGGCGCCGGCGCTGATGGGGTGCGGCGCATTCAGACGGAAGATTATGCACGCCGGCAACGCCATCGTAGCGTTATAGGAAGTAGGCGGATGAAATTCGACAATCAGAAATCAGAACATTTTTGTTAGTTAAACTAACTACAAAGACAACTGATACGATAAGACGCTACTCAACGTAGTCAAGAGAACATCCGGAATATTCGCAACTCTAAGACCCAAAGGGGTTATTTACTTCCTTTATTCAAAACCAGTTTCCCACCTCAAACTTTAGCAATTGTGTAAGCTCAACAATTTTAATACTATGACTAGAGTTCTGAATCAATGGTTTTCGATAAGTAAAGTCCTTAAGTGACTAAGGTTTTCAGCTTACCTAATGTGATTTGTCAAACTTTCACTTGAAAACGGACATTTCCGTATCTGTACAATTTTTTAGTGACTTAAGAATACAGTAACTACCGGTGAGGCTAAGTAGAGAGTTTTGCTGCTTTTCATTTAACAGGGACGTAGTTCGTTTCATTCCTTACTATTTATGTACTGATCTTTCAAGAGGCGCATATAGCTAGAGGTGCTTTGCAATGCACACGGATTCATTCCCGCGTCCCAGGCTCACCAAGCCTTCCATTCCTCTCAGGTCGGAAAACACCAGACCAGACTTGTCTGGGGGATAGCAGCACTGATTTGATACAACGGAAGACCACCGCAAGTCATTGGTTAGGCTAGATATGTATGCATTCCATTAGAGGACAAGGAAGGAATGCTTCATGAAGTTGAATGCATGGCGCATCGGTCAGGGAATTATTCAAGGTCGAGAGCTTTTCTTCATAAATTAAAAACAAAAAGCTTCACAGCTTCTAGCATTTAATTGACCCTTCCGGAGACTAGTTTAATCTTTGTTGGATCAATCAAGTTCCCAATCCCTCCAGGGTCGGAAAATTGGAATCAAACTTGTCTAGCTTCACCTCACTCCAGCCAATCCATATAAAAAGGCGTCTACCTATAATCCAGGACGCGCAAGTACAGCCAAACAAGGATTGCAGACAAAACTTACTGAAACATTCAATGATAATTATAAATATGACCAGAAATTTTCAAGCAGTCCCAAATCCGAAGACCTTTGTGGAATATGAGAAGAAACGAATCAAAGTAACAAGTGCTGGGATTGACGCATTATGTGTAATTTTGCGTATGTAAACCAAAACAAATAAATAAATAAATAACTGAGCCTACTGCAGTTTCCCATCACAAGTAGCCTTAGAAATACAAAATATTTATCGAACCAACTACGTATTTAGAGAAAAGAAGATTGTAAAAGTCTATTGATAAACGAATTGTTGAGAGAAGACACAGCGACTCTGCATAGTTCCAAGCTAGAATATTCGATATCGAATTGCTCAGAACGAATGATCATACAATCAATGAACGTTAGCAATTTATGGTCTCAATACTTTGAATGTTATCAAATCAGAAACAGATGATGGCTCGATTTTCCCAATAATCGTTATTTTTGTGTGACTCTTTGTGGCGTTTAAATAAAAGTAAAAACGGATAATACAGGAAAAGTTGGAGAGCATAACATGTCCGCCGAATGCCAGAGAAAAAGGAGTCACAAATCCTGCATCTCTCGAGAAAATTCATCTGGCTGGATAAAAAGGATCTCTCAACTTTTTCATACTCTCGTGCTTGTCATCGAGAGGTGACTGCTGAGAATTTCGAATTCCCATGAATTTATCCCACATTTTAATGGCATTGCTTTGATGACAGGCAAAATGAATGCAAGCATGAGGTGGCACGACGTCATTCTGCCTCAAAATACCGTCGAGGCCATCAACACACCGCTGACGAAAGGAAAAAACTGTCGCGAACATTTAAAAAGCGCACAAAAAGTACGAGGAAGTGGCGTGAAGCTGCACGCATGTAGAAGAGTGCAGAGCACTAGGAAAGAGGGCTGGAGAACAGAAGCTGAACTGCCGTCAGACTGTTTCGATGACGTTTATATTCAACACTATCCCAGCGAAAAGATGAAAATGTTGTTAGCTGACCCTAACAAACAGTTCTATTCTTGACAGAGTTTTTTTCAGGACTCATCTTCACATCTACAGTGCAGGTTCCAACACTTTTTGCAATCGATTGCTTTCGCCGCATTCACCATCCACGAAGGTCCTCGAATTTTTTCTATGTGGTTTCGGCTGCTGCTTGAGCGCTGTCCTTATCCTTGTTAATGCCGCTAAATGCTGGTCCAGTCAGTTCTTCCTGTAATCGTTAAATAGATGGTAGAGGGTTTCCACTTGGATCGCAAGAAGTGATGAGCTCCTCCTATAGTAGGCAAGTCGGTATCTATTTCCCGAAACCGGCGGAATGGAAACCTTGATGAGCCCAAAACGAGATCGGACCACTACCGTGATTGTGATGACACGCATCGTTACCACTGCAATAATAGTCTCCTATTAACAGAATTGCGGTTTTGAACGAAACATCCCTATTACGACTTTCCTATTACTTTCGGTTTCTTGAATGGCGAACATGACATCAATAAAGGAAACAGTATTTCGAATGCCAATTCAAGGAATCAAACCAGCGACTATATACAAACGAATGGCTCCTTGTATTACTCTTTTCTGCAAAGCAGTAATTTTAAGGTTCTAAATCGGGGAAGAGTTCGAGTGCTATTACTGAGAATCAATGGACTTTCAAACTGTGCGATGATCGGGACATCATTCTACGAAGTTTTGAAAGCACCCAACCAGTCACTAAAATTCCTCTCAATTACCCACAAAACGAGCCGCAGGACAGAACCGAATAACAAAATTAATGAGGAAAAAGGACGCCAGAAGCATAAAAAGTCTTTCCTCGATAAGTCCCCTCACTGACGAGATCCTGTAGTCCAGCCAGAAAATTAAGAGCGCTGAGGACATCTTACTTTTACAGCAAACAATGAACAAAAATAGAATAGCAGCATCGGAATCGGGAGAAAATCTAAACATTATGGTCAACTACGGGCAGAAGGCGCCATGCATGGACAGCTGAAACGGGGACATGTGAGGTGGCGTCTTCCTTGAGAAATCAAACTATCTGAAATATTTCTATTATACTATTTATTAATCACTATTATGACTATTATTATTCGTTACTATTATATCATTGTTTATTATTGTTACTATAATATTTATTTCCTAAATTCAAATACACGAATATTCAGAACACCGTAGATCTCGACATAGTTGGATACACGGACGATCCATACTAACAGATAACGGGTCAAGGATCGAGTATGATTTTTTGTTTTTTGACTGGTATTTGACGACTGAGTAAGTGCACTTCCGTTGGAATCATGAAACAGTACCATGGTTTAAAGAAAAGGAAAGATGAAAGAAGAAGCGGTCCAGCGTTGAGAAACGGGTAAGTGAAAGGAAGTCGACTAATGATTGAAGAACTGATTTAATGCATATCTGACCTTCATAATAACTTACAGGAGACTCTCACTGTACTCGTTGTGCACGTGCAATGTTTTTGTAGTACCAGACAAATTTGGTACCGATTTGTAGACATCGTTAAGATGAAGAGCTAGGTTTATCCTGTGAACGAGGTCGACCCAGGGGCAGACGGTGAATTAATAATCCATTAGAAGGTATCCCTAACCATGGTAGCAAACGAACCCGTAAAAGTGCTTCCTATTGGCTTTTGAATAAAGCTTAAAGTAGAACAAGATTATGGATGAATCGTATAGAAAAGGAGCTGACTAGATTGTATCGCCAAGTAATCTAAATATCAAGCATCACCTATGAGAATGCTGTTAAATCCTTTTACTGAAATTGCCTACCACTTTCTTGGGTACGAAATACGTCTAACACAAGACCAGTATGCAAAACAAGGGACATAGAATATGAAAAATTTACAAGTACGCGGAATGTGGCCCTTTTGAGAGTTTCGCATATTTTAGCACATTCAACTATTCGGGATTTGATCAATACGATTAAAAACTTTTCGGAATTTATCAGCTCAGGTATGAAGAAAACGTTATTGTTACAAAGGAATACTTCTCATATCATATGATGACATTGAAGGAAAAAACCAGTCGAGAGAAGGGAAACAAGTGCACGGGATGTTCTTCTACGGAAAAGCATAAGGGTGGAAACCAAATTGTGAGCCCGCGAAGTCCTAGTCTAAACAAAGCAGCAAATTAATGAGCTGACAAGAAGGGTTAAAAATAAGAACTCCAAACGGCCAGCACAATAATAGAAGTTTGGTCATTAATGTCTCAATACCACAGCTATAGTCTGAAAACTTCACAGATCGTTCAGCACATATCGCAATTTAAACAGCTTTAACAGAATTTGAATTTAGTTCGGCTAAGTGAGTCAGAGGGGTGGTTCAACTGCAGTGCTAATGTACCACCCATCTTATGCGTCACTTTGTCTTATCACCGAGTTGTCTTTGTTCGTTATTTCTATTTTTCTTGAGATGGTGACGATCACTAAAAATAACCAGTCAAATTCTCAACATTTAGACAACTTTCCATGCTTAGGTCTAGAGCAAATGTGAAGTACTGTAGTGAAGAAAAAAGAAGAAGAAAGAAGTCAGAGTCAGAAGTCTGTACGAACAGATAGGCAGTAGCAACGGTGCATGATCATTCATGGACACACGCAAGTATTGAACAGAAGTGATCGGCAAAAATGATCTGTGGAAAAGTATCGCATGACATAGGATTTGTCGTATATGGTGAGAAGAGGAGGGAGAGGAAGAGGCAGTCCTATTTTTTATTTTTTGCATACGACTTTCAGATCATGGCATCATGGCAGAAGAAAGAAGAAGGGCACCACTGGAAATATGAGCTGCAATGCCATATTAGATGAAAAAAAATGAATGGAGGATGATCACAATAGAAAACAGTAGGGCAGTATCATGACTCTCCAGTTGCACAGCTACACATGCGATCGACCAACTGTATGTTTCTTACTATAACTCCTACTACTAATGCGCAGTTACTGCTATTACTAAGATGGTAGTCGATATTGTAATATTCCAATGCCAAAAACCTAATTTTTCCCATTTAAACATTGATTACTGTCACATTTATAATTACGGTAGTGCATATCTCAAGCACATTTAAAAGCGTCCTATGGGAAGCACCTGCGCCAAACAGCGTGTTGACAAACACTAGCTGATACAACTGCAATCGATCTATTCCTATCGTTTATTGACAAAGTAACTTTCTCTGTATAGTTTTCTCCTCTGCACTCCCAGATTAACATTTCAAATTGGCTTGATTTCGACGGCTGTAACCAACCATCGAACGCATATAGCGCAATCGCAAGAGGCATCATGCAATACGTGGATGCGATACGTAAGTGGTTCGATCCAGCATCTCTTGCTCACTAAACTTTCGATCATTTTAGAGTCATGGGATACCACATTGGTCTGTGAGAATAGCAGTACTGAGTCGACACATCGGTAGACCACCGCGATGAACTTTCTTTTACAACCAACAAACATGTTGTGACCCATTATTCTTCCAGTATCGGTCTCTTTCTCTCATGAAGAACAGCAATTTACGATGCTCATAAGAGTTCCACCATGACGGGTTTCGAGCGAGAGATTTATTTGAACTACTACAACTGAAGTTTCTTTGTATAATAAGCTCTCGTCACTATAATGTTGTCGGATTTCTAAGAAAGGAAGCGAAAGATCGGAGAACTTTTGATTTTTACAAGGATTGAAATGATTTCATGCAATGCGGAGCTAAATTTTAAAATATACTTGACCTATGAGGGTTAAAAACAATGCTAAAAAACAACGCTTAAAGCGGCACTGTTTAATAAGAACTTCTTACAATGGATTGCTGGCAACGCCGAATTTACGAAAGGAACCCAACAGATGTGTCATTTGCTAGGGAGGCAAGGTATACGATTGCTTACTGGTATTTCGTGATGAAAACTGTTGTTTTTCACCAATCATACGAGGTCACCTCTAGAAAAGGTGGAATAGAAAGCGACACACTATGACCTTATAAGGATTTCAAAAAAGATCGAAATGTAGAAAATTGAAGAGCTAAAAAAAATACGGACCGGAAAAAATTGGTAAAAAAAGGTTCGATTATAGTGTAGAAAAGATGAGTGAAGAAGCGAAGAGAAGATGAAGAGGGCAGCAGGCATAACTTCAAGTGTAAGCCTTATACAACCTCCTATCAGACATTTTGTTTGGATGATAGACGTTATGTTTGCCATGCATGTTTGGAATGACTATGGGGATTTGAAAATGGCAGATGAGCAAAATAAACCACATTTAACGATACTTTCACTTCTCTCCGTGATATCAGCGACATTATCATTGTTGCCATTGTTGGCAAACAATCGGTGAAGTGATGAGGAATCATATCGGTCATTTCGCCGAAAGAACGAAATGGATGGGGAACAGAGGACCAGGAAGGGCGGAGACTGTGGCAGCTAACGGAATATAGACGGTTGTCCACCGTTGCCCTCCTCGGCCAACTCTCCAGCTATTATCTACGCGACCAGTGCTATCCTTCTGATGAACAACGAGCATAACGCAGGACAAGGAAGGAGTTGTGGAAGTCGAGCTTGAAAGAAAACCTCACAATGATTTTGCCTGCTCAAGGATTTCTTCTACAGATAGAATTCTACCATTAATTTCCAAGACCATTAAATACTACTATGCACTGTTCTCTCTGGAAGTAGATACGAAACTGTTAACAGCTCTCGGTCCACTTGTTCACAGCGATGTTATTGGTGTTTTAGAAAGAATTACAGCTCAAACAACTTTCGTGGCGAGTTGCAGTGAATGGCGAAAGAAAACTAGAGATGGAACGTATAATGTGCTGCTGTTCTAGTTTGATTGTACGTCAAAACAACTTCGCCATGTCGTAAAAACACAACGAGTGAAAAACGTAACACCATGTTAGGGCCTCTCAACAGTTATCGTGTGGATCAGCAAGAAATGATGAGCAGATGATCTTGTCTTTAGCTTCCATTAAATGCACGTCTTAGGTGCTTAGTTCCAGTATTTCCCATTCATTTTGTTCACTCACTGGAAATTCTTCACGATGGTAGTTTGTTTCGAACTGTACGATGAAGCCCATGAGTACTACTGCATTATCCGTAAAGCGCTTCCAGCTGTGACCGCAACTCATTTACGCGAACAAAACACATGTTCTGTTCGTACTCTTATTTTTCCTCACTGGGGCTTACAAGCACATTTTTCGAAAACATGACTGCGTCGTCAACATAATGAAGCTTAAAAAGCTATCGCTCTTCAGCACGTATGTTTTTTTCGACCTAATAAAGATATTACATACTAATTTAGTACGGTAGTAAACAATTGTATCCGCACTGTATTGCGCTATCGTATTCTTTAACCAAATGGAATAGCGAGCGCTCAATGAAAAAGATGGATCGTCGAAGTACTTTGACTCTTGTAGACAAAATGCGCCCTATGTAATAGAAAGCAACCACAAGATTGCCAACTAGAACAGACAGAATGACGTTTCTCACAACACTGTCGAATGCTTCTAAGGATTAGGATAAAAGGTGTGCGACATTCCTGAAAGATATCACCACGGCCTTCGAGAAAAGCGACCTCGACTAAACCCTTTACGGAGCCTAGTTTGCTGTCTAAATTTCATTTAGATCCTTTAAGATGTGCCACAAAGGTGAACTTCATAGAAAGCTAATGAAGCACGTCCAGTAAGCTGGTCAAACGGCAATGTCGAAAGTGAACTTTGTTGCCTTTTTCTATATAAAGGCATAGTGGATTAAGTACTCCAGTAGATTAGTAGATATGATGCCACTTAGGCAGCAACTAAAGCCTGAAGAAATGGTCGCCGTTTGAAAAATGCTTAAAATAGTTTTTCATTATCACATAGTTGTCCACGCATAGAGCTCCTAACTACAGCTCGAACATCCACAGAAGCAATCCTTGGTGGCGCTGCTCCATGCTATACTAAGGTCACATGAAGTGCTGTAATCGTGCATCGGAAGAGAGCTGCGTAAATTTTACTGATTCTGGTTGGCCTTGATTTTTCAACCGGTGAGTTATAAAATGTTTCTCCTCACAAAGCAACGCAGAGTAAGAAGCATTTCTCTCAGTAGTTCGTGATTTCATTTAGGATCTTTTGAAGAATTTTTTACGACGCGCATTCTTATCTTCCCTCAAACGCTCCTTTTGCTGCTTGAAAAATTTGGAATATGTTTCATCAAAAGCGGCTTGCACGGCACAAGTTCGAATAACGTTTAACAAAAATTTGTGGTCATCTATCAAGTTCTCGATGCTGCACCTCTCTAAAGGTATCGTTAGAATGTAAATTTATCAACCAACGGAAAACCAATGCAGTGTATGCCGCATGAAAATGGAGATCTACACAATGCAAGCCACTATCGCCTAGTCTGCTTGCTGTTTGTTGTCGACATGCTCTTCGGTCAACGACAACAAAATTGATGGATATTCACTGGATCATTCACTGGATAAACGAAAGTCGAACGAGTCAGTAAAGCGTTTCGAGAGAGTTGGTGGATTAAAATCACATGATAACGAAGCCCATTGCAGTGTAGCAAAAGGGCGATGAACCATTCGTGACCCACGCTCATCCACCTAATGAGGGCCTTCTATTTTACTAACACCCATGGAAGCCTAAACAACCGGGGGGTATTCCTGCAAACCACACAAAACCTCTCCACGAACTAAACGGCAACTGCACATCTAGAACATTACCAATCTACGAGATTGTTTCCGGATAAAAGACGGGTCCAACAAGGTTATAGCATTTCATCAAAAATATTTACATCCACTACCGAGACATTCACTGGATAAACGAAAGTCGAACGAGTCAGTAAAGCGTTTCGAGAGAGTTGGTGGATTAAAATCACATGATAACGAAGCCCATTGCAGTGTAGCAAAAGGGCGATGAACCATTCGTGACCCACGCTCATCCACCTAATGAGGGCCTTCTATTTTACTAACACCCATGGAAGCCTAAACAACCGGGGGGTATTCCTGCAAACCACACAAAACCTCTCCACGAACTAAACGGCAACTGCACATCTAGAACATTACCAATCTACGAGATTGTTTCCGGATAAAAGACGGGTCCAACAAGGTTATAGCATTTCATCAAAAATATTTACATCCACTACCGAAAAAATACGCGAAAAGTGACACGTGATAGCACAAAAATAAAAGTCGATGGCTACACGCGACCTTAGTTTGCTAATAAGGTCGCCTCTGTATCATTAAGCATGCATGTATGAAGATCAGACTTCGGCAAACTTGGTGAAACCTATTTTGTGAACAATAGATTCGTTCCTAGGAAACCATTCATGTTGGAAGGTTCAAATATTTCTGAATATTTCAGCTATACATACATTGGTTGTGAAGTCAATACGAGGAACCAGGGCTGTGCGTGACGAAACGAGTGGTAGAAGGAGTTCACGCGCACAAAGAATGCAAAAGGAAACAATTTCCAGCTTTCTATTCCCTCTTGCACTTTACGATTCGTCTTCTATCAAAATTTGCTTCGAAAAAATTGACCATACATGGTGATGATGAAAGGTTGACCAAAACTATGTAACATTCTTTTGACACAGTGATTCGAGAAGCAGTCCGAATCACGCTAATGAGAAAAGAGATCGGAAGTTTGGATCTACTTCGACGACCGAAGATAGCAGAGTATGCCTTGTAATTCGCGGTGTCAAAAACCAGGCGGGCAGTAGAGTCGAAGGAAGCCATTACTAGAGCCACCAAACAAATGGTCACAGCTCTTCACGAAGACATGAGAACAATGAAATGATGCTTTACGATTCTCTCATGCGAAGACGAACAACTCAGTGAGCAAATGTTACACCTGACAGCGACAAATGTAGAATTTGATGGCGTTGTCCTGACTCAGTCGACCGATCGGAAGCACACTTCTGTAAGTTACGTGAAATCGGTGAATCGCTTGCCGACAAGGACGTTATCGATTTCATTATGATTCGTGGCTTTTCGGGAATTCCAATTTCAAGGGTGATTGTCATTCTTCCTGAGAAAAATTCCATGAAAGAGATATACCATTTTGAGTAGATTCACAGAATAACAACCATTTCATTTGCTTACAGTGATGAAAATTTTCATGGCAATAAAAGCAGCATGCCGTACGTCTACACACTGTGTCAATGCCGTTATCATAAAAAATAAATGCCAACGAAATCCTAAGAATTATCACTGATATTAGGGAAGGAAAGTTCGCACTGGCCACAGACGCCTTCACCCATGGTGACTCGTTCAACGGCACGCTGAACGAACCATGCCTACTATCCGTTCTAGATTTTCAAATTGGGTACCAGATTTGCATGGGAAAGGCTCCCTAATCCATAACGTTTGGTGGCTACCCAAAATGAAGATGCGAGGACGCTCTATTATACCATGATTGCAAAAAGATTCAGTTTGACCAGCATTAAACTACATTCACGATGAAGACAAAAACCTCAGTTGGCATCCGAATTCACCTAATGAGGTCCTGAGATAGTATGTTACGCCAGGCATGATGAATACATGAAGTAAATTACTATCTATTTATTAATTACCGTAGACCTACTATTTCTACTACTTATTTTAACATTATTATTTTTAATGTCCGCTTATTGTTAATGCGAAAAAAGTATTGATAGTGATTCCAGTAGAATTTTGACAAGTGAGAAAAATCACACAAAATCTTCGAACTACAATTATTATTAATTATTAACTATAGCGTCAGCTTGGGTTGGTTCACTGCTGATTTGGGCTCCTCAGATCAATCCTATTGACAAATGCTTCTAATGGCACTGATCGATAGAACTAGCCGAAAGGCAGGCGAACCGAAGGACCTGCATGGTGTGCTGGAGAACGCATTAGTTCCCGGGAAAGGGTAATAGCGCGTTCGTTCCCCACCATAGACATCTGCGGTCCGGAGTTTTGCAAATATCCCAGCACAATTGTTGTTGCATTTCGCATCAAACCTGCCGTAAAAAAATTATAGTAGCAGCAAATAAAAAGTTAGCACGAGAATTATTCTCTAGAAATAAGAATAAAAAACAAATGTATTAAATAGTTGCAAACGGCTTTAATAAATAACCAACTGTTAAAAGAAATAATCGAAATGTCCAGTCAAATCACGATGAGTTGAAGTTTTTGTGACTCGTGCTAACAAAGATTAAAGAATTTTGAAGAAAACAAATGGTTATTCAGAGGGAAAAACAGGAGCAGTCACGGTACGACTATGTGCTCCTGCTGAGATGCAGAACATCAGCGACTGAAAAAAGTGGGAATAACTAACAGTAGACGGAACAATTCGAAGTCTAAACAGCAGTGTTCTTGAAAAACAGACGCCCAACGGTGAATGAAAACGAATAGCATGAAGCACGCCGAACTTCAAAAGACATGAAAGTGAACGGCTCAACCGCAATGCAGTCTAATTCAACACTTCTACCTTTCCCCTCTATTATAAATTTGCCAAGAAAGGCTCAATAACAGCGTGTATTTCAAAAAGCACAGACATCGAGACAACAGTGACTATCCTCCTCACCATTGACTATCGATTTTTTGCTTTCTATTTAACACCGTATGGCTTGTAAGCTTATAATCCTTGTGTAACACACATAAGACGTTAAAGGCTACCTTAAGTTAATAAGGGATTTACACCAAGCAAAAGAAAAGCACTGAACATTAATGAACGAGCGCAAAAAGTCGTTAACGATCTGTATGAATCTTACCATAGCATTGCGTTTATATTAACTTCATTGAACAAAAATTTCAAATCAGAGACCTTAAAAAGGAACTGCAAAAAACCGTTGTCAGCCGACATGTGAAATTTTTTCGCTACCCATAAAAATTTCATGGATTGAAAGAAAAGAATGATGTTTGGAGAAAAGAACAAAGTGGCGGCGGCAGCGTTTTTCTTCTCCGGTTAGAGAGAAATTCAGGAAGGCAGTTGAGCAAACATGAGTGGTACGGTACCGCCCACTCCGCATAAGTTGCGTAATCCTCGGCGACTGGCCTGCCACGTTGCCGCTGGGTTCACGCAGAACCGGCGCAGAACTGCAACAACAAGCTGTTTTTATGTTCTACTTCGGATCTGGCTGGATCAGCATAGGACTAGTTTTGATTGCTCGTTGACTGCTTTCCGCTGTGCAAGCTTAAAACAAATTACCAAAAGTTGTTCATACTGTGGCCGACATCACAGTTAGAAGAGGCACGCCAAATTTTCCATGCATAGGTGAACTTTCAAGCCACTGGAATAGAAACGTTGGAAAACACGTATGCACTAGTGATAGATTTCGGAATATTGAATACGCAGAGAAGTCCCTTCTCATTTATTCCCTACGGTTGTTTGTGTAGCCAATACTGTCCTGATCTAACCAAATTTATGTACGAACAAAAGAAAATTCATGTCCAAAACAACTTCGTCTCAATGTCCAGTTGGGCTGTTGTTAATTAAAGGTTACATGGAGTTCGCTGCAACAACAAAAAACAGATTATTTCCGTCCAGCATCAAATTCTTTCTAATTTTCAATCTTCTAACAAGTTTCCTAATTAAATATAGGCGAATAGAAGCCTGTTAAAGAGAGGTGTCACATAACAGGATGGACGTCCACGACTCGTGTTTAGGATATGCATGATAATTGTGGTGAGTAGTGAAGCGACAGGATCGAGTCAAGTGAGCCGACTGCAGGCAGAGGTGGGTTGGGCAGTGAGTGGAGAACGCGGGGAGCTGCGAAAAGTTCCCTTGCCGGATCTCGACCATTTCGCGAAAGCATCGTCCTATGCCGCTTGGAAGCCTCAAGAAATAGGTGAGCCATCCGTGAAGAAAATTGCATCAACCGGTTCACTGAAGCTTCCTAAAAGCGGTCTAACAGAAGAAATGCAGCATTTCGATAGAAACAATGAGTACGCAGCGGACCGCAAAGAGAATCCTTTACACATAATATAATTGCTGAATGTAAAATATTTTCACGACTCTGAAATTGATTTGTTCCTATGATATGAAAACAAGAATATCTCATGACACAAAAACACCGAACTGTAAACCGAAACGAAAAAATTTCGGCAAAACTCAACGCTTTAAGATCAAGCGGTGCGCAAATGGGAAAAAAATTTAATGAAAAGACATTTTTATGCAAGCAATCTGATGAGTCAGGGTGCAGACAGAACAGCGATAGTGATGTCCGTCATCATGAGCATGGTGGCAGTTCGATTCCGCACTGGATCAACCAAGCCTCTCATCCCTTGTGGGTCGGAAAATTGGTGCCGGACTTGTTTGGGAAAGAATCACTCTCTGCAATCTAATTGGGAACGATGCACCCGGCTATCTTAGGACTCTGGCGAGAATTATTCGAAAAGTCCTCAAGCAGCAATCGAAGGCACACGTAAAAATTGAATGATCTTCGTGGGCAATGGACGCGAGGGAAACGAATCGAATATGTGGGAAGTGCAGGAATCCGTAGTAGACGTGAAGACGGATCATATAAAATGAAAAAACTGATAAGTCATCAACTTCGTCATCTTCACATACTTTGCAATAACTAGAAGTTCACGAGAACGACGTATTTCAGAAGTCCGTCTCTTTACCACCCAAAGAAACAAGAGCAGTTGAATTCTGAAAAGGGTCAATCGCATAAGTTCAGAAACAATGACAAAATCTCACCGCAGTTTCTAGGTTTTTATCCAGAGGAAGTCTATTCTAGAGAAATGAAAACCATATGGTACTTTCGACATCCTTTATATTTGTTTGGTTAACACTGGATTGACGCTGTTAAAACTTTCCAAATTGACTCGAAAGAAGACAGCGGCTAGATCTGCGACTTCAAAGAAAAGCGAACACTCTCCCGCTTATTATGCCATCAAAACATAAAGTATGCAAGAGAACACAGCAACAGAGCACGATGTATACAAATTCCCCTCGTAGTAAAGCATGGACAACCACTTCTATCCTGACATTTCCCCACCGAAAAAAACGCAAAGCTTAAAGTGAGACTCTTTCACCTTGAAGCGAGGTCATCAGTGACTTCATATTTTACTCTTACTTTTTCTAGTCTTAGAGAAATAGAACCACAAAACTAGAGAACCACAGAAGCGCTTAAAAACTAGCTTCACCAAACTTCACAACAATTATGTGGCGATGAAGCTACCGAGAACATCTTACTGCTACGATACTTCGGCTAACTGTCGTCCACCATCCACAACTGCATTCTACAACTTTCCCAACGAATTGGATTTTTATCTTCAATATTTTATTCTGACTTCAAAAGTTTCAGTTTTATGTAAAAATGTCTCTGGGCTAAATGCAGCCGTAGAAGGCGTGCTGAATAGCGAATCTCGACTTTGATTAATGAACTTTACTACGAGAGTCTGTGGCAGCGTTCAAAATCAGTTTGTTTAGCTCGGAAGGCTACGACAAAACTCGGTTTGTTCGGCTAGCTGTCGTCCACCATCCACAGCTGCATTCTACAACTTTCCCAACGAATTGGATTTTTATCTTGAATATTTTATTCTGACTTCAACAGTTTCAGTTTTTATGTAAAAATGTCTCTGGGCTAAATGCAGCCGTAGAAGGCGTGCTGAATAGCGAATCTCGACTTTGATTAATGAACTTTACTACGAGAGTCTGTGGCAGCGTTCAAAATCAGTTTGTTTAGCTCGGAAGGCTACGACAAAACTCGGTTTCGGCAGTAAAATAATTATGGTCGACTTATAATAGGCTACACGAAGCTTAACGATTCCTCTTCAAAAAACATGATTCTTTGGATCTTTTCTTGGATGAAGGAACAAACACTTCAAAATTGTTTGGAGAAAAACTGGCCGCCGATATTAGCATCGCAGAGCACAGTAGTTCCTAGTTTTCTAGGTCTCTAAAGAAAAAGAGAAAAATTCGTCGCTTTTCTACTCCGTCTTTCTCACGTTTTCGTCAAATAAGACAAAAGACCGACTTTCTATAAACCCCGGCAGAGATAGTTGATATATTTATTTATATGATCCTATAAACTGATCTTCTTTAGCTGATGCAAGGTTGGTATAGGTCTTCCTTGTTGTTGTGGTTGTAGTTTTTGTTGGTGTTGTTGGTCGATGGCTGACGTTTCGGCGATTTCGCCTTCCTCAGAGCCGTGATGTTCCCACTCGTAACATCGCCGAAACGTCAGCCGTCGACCAACAACACCACCACCACCACCAACAACAACAACAACAACGACAAGGAAGACGTAAACCAACCTCGCATCAGTTCCCACTCGTAACATCGCGGAAACGTCAGCTGTCGACCAACAACATCACCACCAACAACAACAACAACAACGACAAGGAAGACGTAAACCAACCTCGCATCAGTTAAAGAAGATCAGTTTATAAGATCATATAAATAATTTTTTCATCAAATGCTCTTCAAGGAATAGCTCTAGATTTCCTCATGGTCTCATCTCCTTCATCTGAAGAGGACACTGCTCCATACCGACTAACATGATTCCAACCATTTCGATTATGCGACAAACCACCAACTAGAGAGATGAAACCGGTTAGTAGGATCTCACTTTCACTTCAATGGAATTCAACATCGATTGACACAGACGCAGTGATGAGCCCCGTCGGGCGGAACTCCACTGCACTACGGCCTACGGCAACACTCAAAGAGCGGAATGAACACGATGTGGACGATGAACGATTAAAACTCGGCACTCAAAGAAAATTCCGTCGAAAAACTCCAGATGGAAATTGGTTCTTCGCAATAAAATACCTTTTCTTATTTAGGTGGATTGCCCGGCATTTCCCGAAAGGAGCTGGTAATTGTTGAAATTCCAATTCTTATTCAGAAATCTGTTCCCTTCACAAGAGTGATAAACGCTGCAAATCACGTTTTCAACAAAGTGGTAAAAAATCCTTGTCTTTTAAATCTTTAAAAAAAAAGCTTTTACAAGTCGGTAATTCCCACGAATAATAAAACACTTTGAAGTTTGTTTAAAAAAACCATAATACCACTATACGGTATTCTAGTTAGTCATTGCAAAGCTTATATGCTTGAACATACTTGTTAGATCCTGATTTCGGCATTTAACCGACATTCCAACCACACCGGTTTTTGAATTTGGCGGTTTTTTCTCCTTTCCGCGAGAAATATAACCTTGCAAGAAAGAGACGGTGGTCTGATCCTGTGTAGAATATTTGGACAACAGCGACATCGGTTAGGCAAAACCTTCTATTTACTACGATTTCCTAGTGAGTATGACTCATTCGAGAGAGATGCTCCACAGAGGAAAACCCGGCACGATGAGTGACGAAGACGCCACTTCGAGAACGCGAGCAACTGTGGACCATCGACTCGCATCATCGACTCTGATGAAGGCGAAACTATCGAAACGTCAGCCGTAAATAAACATTGTTTATCAACCTGATGTAAGCTTATCAAAGAAAAGATATGTATTGAAAAAAATATAGTTACAGAAAGAAAGAAAATCCGAAAGCAAATAGTAAAAAAAAAGTAAAATAAAGAATCAGAATAAAGATACTGCCTTCGGCTATGTCTTTAGAGAGTCTTTCTTTCTTTAGAGACGATTGCAGACCATGGCGAAGAAAATCCCAGACAAATGACATTAAATAACACTCCATGTTTGCTCAACAAGAATCTAAAAAAAAATTTCTGACACTTCAAAGACCAAGTAGAGAACGGTACTCGGCAAAGGTAATGGTAACCGCTGAAACTGCTGATATGTTAAAGAGTTATCCATACTGTTTCACGTACTTCTTATCCATAATTTTTAAAGACACAGAAGATGACATATCAATTTCTCAACTTAGCCCTCAACCTTTCAATAAGCCTCAAGAAGACAAGAGTGATAAACGACAGCGCCACAAGTGCTAAGAAACACTTCATGTGTACATCGCTTCATAGTAAAGCTATCGGAAATAAAAAAGCGTGTCATCCTGGTTTGCT
This sequence comes from Angiostrongylus cantonensis, assembly GCA_009735665.1. Taxonomy (NCBI): domain Eukaryota; kingdom Metazoa; phylum Nematoda; class Chromadorea; order Rhabditida; family Metastrongylidae; genus Angiostrongylus; species Angiostrongylus cantonensis. Next base: position 1,608,277 of record MQTX01000052.1, read on the forward strand.
AACCTGATATAGCAACCGAAAAACATAGGAACGTAGAACACTGTCGATAACACAAATACACGTGACGACGTAGTAATAGGTCGTTCTTAGACATTCGTCAAAGCGACACACTATCTTGTATGGTACTCAAACAAATCGAAAATCACATGCATGCTTCAGATAGAAATTGCCCCACGTCTATTTATTTATGCTCAACTTCACCATTCGAGTGAAGACTCAGATCCTTTCATTCAGAGATGGGGTAAATTATCACTGTTTCATGGAAGTCTCTAATCGCGCTTAAAATGAAGAGTGGATCACTTCAAAAATATTGTTCATGTGGGAATATTTAGCACCACATCTGAAGTAGTAAAGGTCACATGCATTTCACATTCCTTAGTTAGCAATCATTTCGACTGAGGCTCAAATCTAGCACAGTTCAACTGACTCCCTCATTAGCAGTGCATGGCATAAACATTGAGCAGAACTTGTGAAGGTTAGTCGTTAGACACTGTATCGCCAGTACATCAAGCTCTGAAGAGTGTAACATTGAATAGCGCATTATAAGTTTCTGTGGTGCATTGCTTTGTAATAGCAGCCTGCATTCCGCCTGGCAACTGAGGTACCGGTAACAATTTTCTCACACCTGCCTTCATACCCTTTCCAATTAGAAATCCTGTCTCATTGACAACTACAATTTTCAATTTAAAAAAGCATCACGTTCATGTTACCATAGCCACCGATATAAATTATGTAAGTGAGAAAACAAAGAGACGAAAATCTTATAGATGACAAAAATCTTCCCCGCACTTTGATCCGAGTGCGGCAGCGCATTCTGTTTTGACCGCCAGCTCTCAGAAAAAAAAGGACCGCTTCCACGAGAACGGATAAAACCGAAGAAAACAGGCGATCTTCTGACCTACGTTTTTGTCCATTAATCTCCAATTTGAAAACTATTTCCAAATACTCTCTGATGCTTCCTAGGAATTGTAGCCCATTCAGCCCTAGCTGTACACTCCTAAATGGAAGACACTAATTTGTTTGGTTCCAGCTTAGTCTGCCATCTCAGCCATGTTTTTTTTTCTTTGGAAATGAAAGCACTTCCAAGTGCATACCACTTTGCCACCTCGTATTTATAGCTTTTTCACCGAGTAGTGGGTGAACAAATCCAGAAATCTATTCTATTCTGCATTTGACCACAGTTCACCTATCAACAAAGCTAGCAGCGGACAAAGTAGCCACATGAATCAAACACCGATGCGACTGAACTTATCGGCGACGTGTGTGATAAGACGATTATTACATTGTACGGCTTGCAACGAAATTTGTATTCACCAGATTTCCCATTGTCAACTGGTTTGCTCCAATTTTCAAAGTTCGCCTATAATCCATAGCCTCCGTAGCCTGCGATCATTTGCAAATCTCCACTGAGGCTCAAATCTAGCACAGTTCAACTGACTCCCTCATTAGTAGTGCATGGCATAAACATTGAGCAGAACTTGTGAAGGTTAGTCGTTAGACACTGTATCGCCAGTACATCAAGCTCTGAAGAGTGTAACATTGAATAGCGCATTATAAGTTTCTGTGGTGCATTGCTTTGTAATAGCAGCCTGCATTCCGCCTGGCAACTGAGGTACCGGTAACAATTTTCTCACACCTGCCTTCATACCCTTTCCAATTAGAAATCCTGTCTCATTGACAACTACAATTTTCAATTTAAAAAAGCATCACGTTCATGTTACCATAGCCACCGATATAAATTATGTAAGTGAGAAAACAAAGAGACGAAAATCTTATAGATGACAAAAATCTTCCCCGCACTTTGATCCGAGTGCGGCAGCGCATTCTGTTTTGACCGCCAGCTCTCAGAAAAAAAAGGACCGCTTCCACGAGAACGGATAAAACCGAAGAAAACAGGCGATCTTCTGACCTACGTTTTTGTCCATTAATCTCCAATTTGAAAACTATTTCCAAATACTCTCTGATGCTTCCTAGGAATTGTAGCCCATTCAGCCCTAGCTGTACACTCCTAAATGGAAGACACTAATTTGTTTGGTTCCAGCTTAGTCTGCCATCTCAGCCATGTTTTTTTTTCTTTGGAAATGAAAGCACTTCCAAGTGCATACCACTTTGCCACCTCGTATTTATAGCTTTTTCACCGAGTAGTGGGTGAACAAATCCAGAAATCTATTCTATTCTGCATTTGACCACAGTTCACCTATCAACAAAGCTAGCAGCGGACAAAGTAGCCACATGAATCAAACACCGATGCGACTGAACTTATCGGCGACGTGTGTGATAAGACGATTATTACATTGTACGGCTTGCAACGAAATTTGTATTCACCAGATTTCCCATTGTCAACTGGTTTGCTCCAATTTTCAAAGTTCGCCTATAATCCATAGCCTCCGTAGCCTGCGATCATTTGCAAATCTCAGTTAGCAACGAAAGAGTGAAGGTGCATCAGCATGAGTGGCAGTGACGAAAACGCTTGGCAGATTACACACTTCTGAATGCAGTGCCTAGTGTAACAGTAACAAAAGGATATAAACATTAGGACAGAGAACGTCACATGTAGACAATAGCACTAGGAATGGGTGGTGGAACAGAACTTGTGGCTCTGTACTGCACATGTTAAGTGACAACAGGATTTTAAAAAATCCCATTATTCACATCTTCTCGTCACAGTACAACCACAACATAATGTATATTCCAAAAAGAAACTAGTTCACGGCGAACACACTTGCAGCCGGAACTAATTACATCTTCTCTTCAAGCCCTTCCTGTTTAAGAAACTTAATCACATTGCTTTCATGACTTGAAAGCAGCTATTTCAAAAATGGGCAATATACCCTTGAAATCAAATAACTGATTGTGGGGCTTTTCTCCTTTTTGCCTTTCTCAGTAAAGAAATTCACATTATAAAAAGCCTATTAAAATTGAAAGTAATTTCGAACTCGTAAAGAAGCTACTTGTCACTGCAATACTGAAGTATTACAAACATTAAGAACATAAGAATTTCTACTAGAATAAGTACTCTTCGTGGCAAAGGTGCTAGAGAAAAATTTTCATTGTTATTCTAGATGCATATCTAAAGTGCAGAACTGACGACATCAACAATTGCCCTGATTGGTGTTGATTCGTGAGGACCTCGTATAACCGTTAATGCAGAATTTAGTCTGAAAATCAGCATAATGTGAATATGGGAAACAGCACTTGGTCAGAACAGCAATCAATCACATAATTCGCAATTTATTCAAATATCGACAGCATCTAATTCCAATCTTATACGTGATTTGTAAAAGAGAAGGTACACTTAAATCTACCAGCTGTGAGATAGCGGCACATTATTACAAACTATTATTTATTCCTTGAATACCAGAGGCGTCCATTCAGGGGACAAAAGAATATGTTGACATTGTTACAACCACAGCTACACGAAACAAAGAACGAACAAGGTAACGATAAGGTGGCCGGCCAATGTCTGTGAGAACGCTTCAACCTACCACAACTCGTTGCCTCAGAATATGAAACTGCTAACGACAGTGTGATCGTCACGTGTGACAACCGACGGCAAGGAAGTGGCCCTAGTGGCAGCGACCGCTGTCGCATGCACGCACATGTACACAATAAATACACCCCTTAGGAGTGAGACGAACATAGAACGGAGCTCATTCTACCAGAAAATGGGGAGGCTAGAGGATCATCAACACAATGCCGACAGTCTGGTTCATAGAGGATTCAAACGCATTCAAACTGCATACAATATATATTGCTCACTGTCGTACGACTCCTTTCCATTTTGAGCAATAATCTCTACAATCAAGCATACACCAATAGGCTGACCACTTCGGCAATTGTTGGTTCCCCAATTCTATTTCCACCTACTTGTAAAAGAGTTTAAAAATCTGCTGTCGGCAATATGTTTATGAGAGTGCGCGAAGTATAGAAAAAAAAAGAGATGTAAAGAAACGAAAAAGAAAAAGGAGAAAAAGAAAATGTATTTAGATGCGCCAAGAATCCATCTACGTGCTTCCTCAACGTGACGGGCGAAGCTATCTATTATTCCTCTAAGTCACGGGACTTTGATCGGCTTAGCAATAATGATCTTCAAAGGGTTGCATGCTATAAATCACGTATACAATCACATAACTATGGTCGTCAAAAGTGTACTATGATGAAAAAAGGAAACAACAGCATCAAAAGTGAACAGCATCATTTGGGGAGAGAAAACCACGGATCGTTAAGAGCAGAAAAAAACATTTGAAAAAAAAACACTCAGGCGAGAAGTGGACTCCCAAGATGAAGTTCGTGAATACGGCAAAACCATCTGTATCTAAGAGCGGTGGCTTTAAGAGCTTTGGGAAATGGGAAGAAGAAGAAGGCACCGTCACACTTTTATTTCTTCCCCACTGGCCTCGCTCCGCCCACTGCCGGTCGCCCGCTGTTTAGACCTGCGTACTGGTACTTCGCTTTCTTCTCTGATGGCTTCAGAATCTGCAATCGAAGGAATTTATTTATCGAACACGCTTTCCAACATAGCTGTATTCTTATACTACGTCTTTTCTCGTATACCCGACCTACGTGAAAATGCATCGAACAGAGTATTTCTCCTCAAAAATCTTACCCGTTGAAGTAGTCACATGACACCACCTAAGCACCTCTTTACCTTAACAAGAACCGTACACCAAATGCGTTCTGCCACAGTGGGTATCATGTTGCAAATGAAATTTAAAGTATCAAATGATTGTTACCGAAAGAGCTAAGTTTGCACGTAATCGAAATATAACTGCAAGTTGGTGACCAACTGAAACAGCTTTCATACGAAGATGATTTATTTCAGCATTAACTATACTTGGCCCGTTCATACCATTACGCGAAAATGATGGGATAATTTTCAGACCAATTGGTATATTTGTGGGGAAGCAATATAACAAACCGTCAACACTATGAAACCTTCACAGATATATATAAAGCTCTCGGCGTTGATCAATCCCTGAGGGATGCGCCATGCATTCGACTTCATTGAGCATCGTTGGAGGTGATTGAATGCATATCTGGCCTTTACAATGACTCGCGGTGGCCGGCCGATGTATCGAGCCAGTGCTGCTATCCTCCCAGACAAGTCTGGTACCAATTTGCCGACCCCGGAGGGATGGAAGGCTTGGTGAGCCATGGGCGCATTTTCACGTGCGCGCCGCAGTGGCGCCTCCAACCACTGCGCCACACGCGCCCTCACAGATATATATACATATACATATATATATATATGCGTATATATGTCTATATATATGTATGTATGTATATGTATCTTTCATATAGATATTTTTTAAATTTGTCTAGCAATGGTCGAGTGTGGCGCAGTGCTTGAAGGCGCCACTGCAACACGCACGTGGAATCGATTCCTGCGCCCATGGCCCACCAAGCCTTCCATCCCTCCGGGGTCGCCAAATTGGTACCAGACTTGTCTGGGAGGATAGCAGCACTGGCTCCATACATCGGCCGGCCACCGCGAGTCA
>MQTX01000052.1:1614210-1640578 GCA_009735665.1 Angiostrongylus cantonensis
ATGGTCGAGTGTGGCGCAGTGCTTGAAGGCGCCACTGCAACACGCACGTGGAATCGATTCCTGCGCCCATGGCCCACCAAGCCTTCCATCCCTCCGGGGTCGCCAAATTGGTACCAGACTTGTCTGGGAGGATAGCAGCACTGGCTCCATACATCGGCAGGCCACCGCGAGTCATTGTAAAGGCCAGATAAGCATTCAATCACCTCCAACGATACTTAATGAAGTCGAATGCATGGCGCATCCCTCAGGGATTGTTCAACGCCGAGAGCTTTATCCTTTATCTTGTCTAGTAACAACAATGTGACGGAAATACCACCCTTCGTGACCACCACGAGTTAAGAGAATACCATTTTAAAACTAACAGCTGGATTACTTCTCTAAATAACAAATATGCGAGAAGATACAAGAACGAAGAGAAACTTAGGACGTGGGCTAATTGTTTTCTCAAACGCCCAAAATCCTTTACAACGCTTTAGAAAGCCAAGAGAGCAAGAACTTCAATGCTGACTTCCGCCAAAGTGTCGTAATTAGCTGCGGAAACTCCTCAAATGACTGCGTTTAGATGGCAGCTGAGAACTAAATTGCAACCAAGTTACAACCATTCCCCATTGTCCGTGTTTAAAAACAAGCCGTAACTGTTGTACGATTAGCTCGGATAAACTGCACCTAACTAGAGCTATATCGAAGCAAAAGCTTACTGCCCTTAAACATAGTTCTCCCTTACTATTTCCGAAATCCAGGTAGTCCCACTCGCAATATCGCGGCTCTGATGAAGACGAAATTGCCGAAACGTTAGCCATCGATTAACGACAATATTTCCACAATGTTTTTTACTTGCCCATCTACAAATAACCCCACAAATCACATGAAAGATACGTTCACGGACTCTCTAATTTCAACAAATCGGTTGAATTCGATTGGACTAATGTAACCTAAGCTCGTGCGATGCTTTAAATGAACAATACAAACAATTGAGTATACAAGAGAGATGCAGATGAACCCAGTGTATAATCATTCAAACACATACAGCTCCAGCTCAAAAGGTCCCCAGAGCCGCATAGTACGTGAAAAGTTTAACCACTTGATGCAAAACCGCGTTATTCTATTTAAAGAGAAGGATATGATATGTTTGCCACTGTTTTGACGAGGAATGTCAATGCTGTAACCTACCTTTTAACAAAGTAAAGACAACCCAAATAAACAACTAAAAATGGCATAGCTAAGGAACAACTCTGATAACCAGCTCTCTAATCACACTCAATGCTTTGTCTAATTAGCATCGACCATGTGCGTGGTTCAATACAACTGCTGCAGTTTATATGAATTTTTCCACACCAAACTATGAAATTTGTAAACGTCATGCGTTAAAAAGTGGTTTATTTTAGCACAATTTTCGCGAGATGATTTACCTAGCAAAACATGAAAGTAGTAATTCACAACGATCAGCAACTCATAAATATGAAATATCGGAACGTAAAAGATTATTGAATAGGAACAATGTCAAGCGAAAACCAACACTTTATTGACACACTGTCATGGGACAAGAACGCTGACGTCATTTTCACAAATAACCCTTGACAGTACGCGCTAATCAAACAAGCTTTGGTTTTTTGTGCATAAAGGCCACATGAAGTCACTTTACCATTGCGCTCTACATTTGATAGTATTGGATTATGACAAAAAAAAACTTTTATGCATACCAAGTGTGTAACGCTAAAAACAAAAACTAAGTTAAATAAATATTAACATTTTATTTGCTGCCTACTTGAATTTTTTATGGCAGAGTATTATGCGAAATATAACCGCAATAATGCTGAGATATTTGCAAAACTCCGGACCACACACAGGTGTCTACGGTGGGGAATGAACACGCTATTACCCTTTCCGGGAACTAACGCCTTCACCACCATACCATGCAGGTCCTCAGTTTTGCCTGTCTCTCAGCTAATTCTATCGATCAGTGCCATCAGCAATCACCTATTAACAGGATTCATCTGGGCACCCCAAATCGTCACTGAACTAAGTTAAGCTGAGGCTGTAGTTGAAATGAAGTTAAATTAAGATCTGGTTGGCGAACCATGAAAAACTACGTTATACAAGGCCAACCTGGAAGCTGCACATCAAGGTCTCATCGACACTCATCATTCCACCAGCGTTGTCAAATTCACCACAGTAGTTTGGTGCTGAGAATAACGTCACCAATTGCCTCTTAGCAAAGAATTCATAACCATCCTCTACGACCTGAAAATAATTCAATTAAATAAAAGTAGGATACTCAACATAATGGGATTCATGATAGCGAGCTGGAAAAACAGCTGAGCTAAATCATAACGTGCTACCCACAAAATACGATGCCGATGGAACAAATAGGTGTAAGGTTAGCCTATTATTTGCTGCCCACTACAAATTTTCACGACAGGGTACGATCTGAAGTACAACCACAACGATGCAGAGATATTTGTAAAAACTGAACCCCAGGCTAGGATTAAACCACGATTACGCTTTCCGGGTGCTCGCCTGTCACACATGGTACCATCGAGGCCCTTGCTTGGCTTTTCTCTCGGCTAGTTTTGCAGATAGGTGTGAATTGACTCCTCACCTAAGCATTTTCTTCACGAAACGTCAAATTTCTGAATTTGCAACAACATACCAGTTTCACGATTTGACAGGAATTCCGGACAAAACCATGCCGTCATAAGAACGACTAGGTGCTCATTCTAATGAACCCATTTGATAAATCCCATCTACTTACATGGAAGGCTGGTTTCTTCCACCAACTAATGACTGCGCTTACTTTTTGAGTATAACAAAACGCATTTGTACTTGGCGCTCAACGTTTGCAGGACGGTTTCTACGTTAGCTTTAAGACTTCCAGTTTAGAAATCAATAGTGATTTATTTTTTGTAACACCTTCAGATATGATTTTAAAAGTATGGTGCTCTAAGAAATTTCTGATAAAATCACCTAAATCACCGTGGAAATGAATTTATTCAAAAATACTTTGCGTTGTTCATCTTAGCTGACTTGGTGTGGTAGATTATAAATCACAAATAAACATTGGCTTCACACTATTCCACCGAACCTATTATTTCCCTTCTCTATCATTCATTTTTTCCTATTCATATGTTTCGCAAAGCATTCATTCAACACTTTCTTGTGTTTGTTTAGCAATTTGGTGAGCGCAGTGTAGGCGTTAAGAACATTCAGAGAGACACTATGGCCAAAGACGCGTGCAAAGCAATAACACACGTCGACTACTCTTACTCTTTCTACTAGAAGTACAACTCACGGGAGTGTGGAACCGATACGCATGCCTGTTCAGAAAGGGGAACACCGTCAACTGCTAATGTGGTACACATTCAAATCATAGTTAAAGCACATTTAAGAGATGGTACAATGGAGGACGCGATGATTTAATAAGTTGATGGTTGTTTTGCTCGTCTATACCCAACAACGTGCGCAATCCCGAAGAATTATGAAATCGATGCGTGGGGTTGTTAAACTAGATTTCTATCGACACCGCGCCAAAAGCATTTTACTAACCCTCAAAGCTTTTACTCAACAAATTCTGAAATTCGCTCGTGGGAGTGCCAGCAGAGTGTAGCCCACGTTGGTAATTCAATGATCTCCAAAACTTCTGTAAGATTTTGCAAAAATTTGACAACAACCTTGATTTGCTTACTTCCACGAAAGACTATCTCTATCTACAGAAAGAGTTTTTGAATTTTCGTTTTAGAGAAAAAATACAAGAAAGACACAATGCCAATGTCTCCTAAACGCTTGAAAGAAAGAAAATCCTACAAACACGATGAAATTCCTAATACGTTTGCACTCATAAGGTAAATCATATTACGAAAGAATATGAGCATGGCACTACGTCACAATTGATAATTAAGGAAGTATTAAACACCAGAGAGTTTTCGTCTGAAAACAATACATAAGAAAGCTTAAATAATATACGATGTTGCCTAATGTTGATAGAAGGTAGGACTGAAGAAAATAGCCCTTCAGCGTTTTCAATGAACTCATTTTCAAAAGACAACCGAGATTTAAAACATGTTCGGGTAACCGGCGTAGAACCCTCAAATGTTCGAAGAGCACAAAGAAAAAATAATAAGTTGCTTTAATTTTAATAGTAAATCTTAATCGAGTATGTTCGAAGTCTACAGCACTACCTCAAAGTGTGAAAACGAATGAATCCAACTGAGTTTAACCTTAGTAGATACACGATATGTTGGCAAAAAGTGAGTAATTAAAGTTGTACAACCCGTATGCTTAATAATAAAATGTTAGTGAAAATAAAAAAGAACTGCTTATAGACAAGGAAAATCATATTTCAAAATTTTCATAGTCATAACTACCAACTTTCAAATGAGATATTTGTGGGAATAAGGGAACAATAAGCTTCAAATGGAGTTGCTCTACACCTAATAATTTCTTGCTCTTTGATCAAATATATTTGGATGTTGCGTTCCAGCACTTTTATTAGAGTTAACAAAGAAAAACAGAAAAATAATACCTGATGCGCCCTGCATATCAAATCGAGATCGTGTCTACCATAACTACCAACTTTCAAATGAGATATTCTTTGATCAAATATATTTGGATGTTGCGTTCCAGCACTTTTATTAGAGTTAACAAAGAAAAACAGAAAAATAATACCTGATGCGCCCTGCATATCAAATCGAGATCGTGTCTATTAAGAAACTTCGCAACAACATCAGGTCCGAACGTAAACGACACTCCACGATCGTTTTCACCCCAGCCAGTGACATCTTTATCCGGATCAGACCACAATAAATCGCACAACAAGCCTAGAAACTCACAGCTTAATGTTTTCACGGATTTAGTTTACATGAATGATTTCGAGTCAGTTGGCTCCGATAATATGTGGCACGCCCATTATTAAAAGTCAGCGGGTAACTAAAATGCAAACTAAGAGCGACCACGTACGTGTTCTGAAGTGCAACATCAATCTACAGCTTTGTTATATAGGTAACAATTTATCGTAATTCATTAAAACGCAAATGTATGTACTTATAGGTATGTCGATTATTTTCTGTACGTCAATTCGGCCAAAAATAGCACTCGAACAAATCGGAAAAACGCGAAAGGCGTTTCAGTGTTGGACTCAGTCTAACTAACCATGTCGGTAAAACTATCAAAACAACGGGCGTTGCTAGAAATATGGTGTTTATGATGGTATTTATGCCATTAAAGTTTGTGATAAAGACAAGGTAGCTACAGCGTACAAAAACGAGAAAAGCACGCTTTATAGCTCTGGTGCTTACTCGATTCACTCGATGATTAATGCTTTTGGAGAAGGGTAAATTTTTCTACAGGGTTCCTTTCATTTAGTGCTCTTGGACAGATAGCCACAAGTTCGCCAGTACTTGCCGTAGATGTAAGCAGTGCTTCCACACGGCGATGTTGAACTCCATTTCAGTTGAGGTAAGTCTGCTAACATATAAACCCACCACTGTATACCGCAACTAGATGGCTTGAAAATTACCGAGTCACAGAGAAAGACTTCCGGTTATTTTAAAACAACAAATATTAGACAGTTCGAAAATCCACAACTCAAATGTGCATTGATATCAACTATAACATTTCATCTACATAGTATGAGATCTCGAGCCAAGAAAAAGAAAAATATTGAACTAAGTGCAAATAATCCTCGACAGACCGGTATCAGGAACGTCAGTTGGTCGCATAACGCGTCGAATCTGTTCCATATTTTGTAGATCGGGAGAAAGACCACCATGACAACAAAAAATTTTTTCATCAATAAGAGCGGCAATCGGGAGACAATTGAAGCAATCAGTGAACGTCTTCCAAAGTTTGATCGAAAATCGACGTTTACCTGAAATGCATTATTCCTATAACGGGAAAGCACTAGACGGAATGGTACGCACGCTAAGAACTCACGTTAATCTTTCATCTGCTGCCTACTTTTCACGGGAGGATATAATGTGAAATACAACCATAACGATTCTGAGATATTGCCAAAACTTGGCCCCTAATCATAACGAACGACGACTACCCTTCACGGGTGCTCGCGTACTACACATTGCACCACAGAGGCCCCTGATTTGAATTTCTCTTAGCTAGTTTTCCACCTAACGCTGCCATAAGTTAAGAAGTTATTTTTAAACAAGAATGTAATTTCGTGGCACTACCCTACGACCTACACAAGGAGCAAAGAAAACAGCCGATTCTAATTTCTAAAACGGTGTACTTCAACTAATGGTTCGCCAGATGTGGGTTCAACGGATGAACAAAAATTAATGCAAACTGGTCAAACTCTTCCCAAAAGACAATTCGGGGCTTGTATTGGCTCTATTCGCCTTACAATTCGATTCTTCTATGTAATTCGCTAGTAAGCTACATTTTTTTTTCAAATCCTTCATTTTCCTAGCAGCACTGCTGTGAGGTTACCATCATTCCTTAATTTCTCCATCGCTTCTTTCTGTTCGTTCACCCTTTTGTTCCATAATTTCTGGATACTGATGTAATTAATTTTTCTCGAACTCTCTAAGACATTTATAACTTACTAGGTTATAATAAAGTTCCTACTTTACTGCTCAAGAAAAATTACGCTAAATTGAGTTCTCACAGCTTTGAATTGCTTTAGTAGATGACGAGATGGGCCTCACTTTCAACCAAATCAATCTATCAATGAAACTAAACAGCATGCACAACCAGCTGGTAAAAATGAGGATCATCAATGGGTGGTAACTTGTTGTCGGTGATGTGTTGTCATATAATGCGAATATAAAAATGATACGAAATCGCATTTTTGGAACGAAATAGAGTGTAAGTGTATATTGGAAAGATTGAAAAAATTGGAAAAATGGTAGAATTCTTCTGGAAAACAGATTTTTGCTAGTTAAAAGAAATAAATCGAGCAAGCTTTCTGGCGATGCCTTGTACAGCACTTGTGGCTATCGACTACAGAGAAAACGTCTACTCTAAAACCATACGCAATGAAAAGAAAATAAACAGTCGAAAAAAATGAAATCAATCCACATCAGTAAAACGGCGCTTTGAAACCGTCTGAATCCTTTATTCCTACTCATTTTTATTTTAGGTGACCTGAGAACACGTGCGATTCATCTATTTCATTTCCATGAGTTAAAAGACCAGTGGAAGAATATATATGGAAGTATTTCTATTGTAAACGATAGGTCACGATGACATAATGACATACGATCGGTCATAATACATATATATACCGACAAGAGAACGTGTGTTATGCAGTGATCGGAAGCACCCTGCATACACATGGGATCGATCACCGCGCCCAAGGGCCACCAGGGCTTCCATCCCTCCAGGGTGGACAAATTGGCACCAGACTTGTCTGGGCGGAGGGCATCACTGGCTAGATTTTTCAGTACGCAACCGCGAGTCATTGTAAAGGCCAGATATGCATTCAGTTACCTCTAAACGATGCTTAATGTGGTCGAATGCATGACGCATCTTCCAGAGATTGATCAACGCCGAGAGCTTTATCCTTTACCCATTTTGTACACATATGTATATACGCACATACATACACATATATGTGCATGTATGTACATATGTATACATGTATATATATATACATATATATATATATATATATATATAGAGAGAGAGAGAGAGAAAGAAAGCTGGTGGCCTAGTGCTATCCAAAAATCCACCGGAGATTCAAAGAACAGCTACCACACCACCCGCAGCAGCGCGACTTTAAAACTTTTAAGCAAACGCTTTTAAAATAGAAACATTCAACATTTAATATTTGGGAGACAAATGAAATGGTAGAAAGAAAAACAACCCACATTCGTCATAAAACCCATAAATCCTGTTAATTGAAGCGCACTCGTGATTGCCTCTGAGCAAGAAAAAATTTTCTGGATATTTGACTTTATACGCCAGTAGAAGGCAAATAGTCTGGAAGTGTAACAACTTCATACAATAGTATCAATCGAAGCAGGCTAGGAGAGAAAAAGAAAACCTTTTTCATGACCTCTACATGAGCCTACCTCGAGGCTTTGTTTCCCTCTGTCTACATAATCTCCAAGGAATAGATAATTAGCTTCTGGTGGAAAGCCACCATATTCGAATAAACGTAGAAGATCGTTATATTGACCATGAATATCTCCTGGAAATCTTTAAGGATGTAAGCATTGGAATTCTTGATATACAAATCTCTCAAACTTTCATCAGATGAAAAAATCAAGAACTAGAGAAATATGTACTCGTGCACATCAGCCATACTATGGCTCAAGTTTGCTTCTGTCGAAAATCCAGTGAAGTAGAACAAAACCACAACTCATAGCGAACACGAAGCGCTAAGTACCCCTTCCGTTTACGCCGACGTCTAAGTTTCAACCTTCACAACGATGCTCGTTTTTTTGATTTTGATTTCTGGTGATTTGCCGATAACCAGAGAACATGAGGGGTCGTCAAAATGACAGGACTGATAACAGTTCATTATTCTACGAGTATAAACGGCATGTATACTACTATCTTCTATGTGTTAATATGGTCAATCACGCAAACATTGCTGTCAGCACTTGGGCTTTTCATTTTGAGTGTATTTCGGTGTTTTCTATGCACACATATCCCACCAGATAATAATAACGATTTATCATAATAATCAAAATAAAATAAAAGTTGATTGAGAGCCAAATTACCAGTCAATGAGCTCGTCCGAAAAGGAATTTTGCAAATCACTGAGTGTAGAGAATGGCTTCTTAGTCCCACTCCTCCTACACTGATCTGCTTCCAATCAACTATGGAATGAATAGAATCATCCCACTCACGTTGCCACTTTAGATGTATACGTCAAAATCGTTCGTTATGCGCTAAGTTTGATAAATATTTACTTGGACAGTTGGTTCGTCTTCACTAGTTATGCGCACCCTAGCATAATTTTCATTTTTTTTTTCGGAGTTTTGCTGGTTTAGCCATTGTAACGCCCTGAAGTCCCGAGGTCTGCCTAACCAAAGTCTGCCACAGGTCGTCACCACCACAAACAGTCGTCACCCTTGTGGATCACAGGAGAAATTGCCACCATGCTACTAGTTTGATACTAGGACGCTGGTGGATCCTGGTACTGGTTTGCTCTCAGCTGGGCTTCCTGATAGAAACGCCAAACTCCTTCTCAGCGTAGGAGACCCTGCTGGCGGGATGAATCCTTCCGTTGTACATCGCAACCCGACACCCAGGAACAGTTTATTAAATGCACAACCAATTCCATGAAATTATCAATCCTCAACGACTTAGGATGTTTTACTTTACAAAAAAAAAACTGAATGACTTCATGCACTTATTTACGTATGAATAATTCCATAGTTCGTTTCCATCCATGCCTCTAACCATTCAGAAACCTCACTCTCCAAATTCTACTCAGTGACTGCAGAGTCGTAAAGAATTTTACGGACATTGTGAAATAATGTCCAGAATCCAAGCAAGGTGCATTTTAGTTGTGAATAAACCAGAAAAGAGGAAGTACCTTAATGTACCAAATCGAATTCTTTCAGGTTCAGAAATATTAAACGAGTTTATTGCTGACAGAAACTTCGAACGTACCACAAATTTTTAATGGTGCTTCAAGTTCCAGCAAAATAGGTTGAGAGAGGAATATCTCACGGGATTTGTGACACAGGGCGCGAATCTCAGCCTCTGTCATGGTTACGGTCTTCCCAGGACGACAGCCGCGAACTGCAAATGAAGAGCTCATAGCGGTGATGAGTATACAATCTTGTGGACAATGAGTTCGCATGCCTGTTATGATCATCATAAGGTATATACTTACTACTTCGATACTTAACTGGTCCGTCTTCATTGGTTGTGCACGCCCCAGCATTATTCCCACTTTTTCGGAAAGCTGTTGTTTTAGCCGCTGTGGTTCCCTTGGGTCCCGAGATTAGTCCAGCCAAAGTCTGTCCCAGGTCGTCGCCACCCCAAGCAGTCGCTGCCCTTGTGGATCAGAGGAAGATTTGCCACCATGCGACTAGTTTAATACCAGGTTTAATACCAGGTGGCGGATCTGCCACTGGCTCACTCTAGTAGTTGAGCTTTCCAGTGGAAACGATGCAGTCCTTCTCAGATTTGGAGGCCCTACCTAGAGGATGAATCCCCCGCTATGCATCTCAGCCCGACATACCAGGAAGAACTCCCAGTCACGATGAGGCAGTAAACGGTTGGGAGGCGTAATCCTAACACACAGCCGAAACAGTAATAAAACGTGAAGAGGCGAGACGCGCCTTCCAGAAATAGCCAGGTTCTTCAAGAAGATTTCAAAAATCTGGCTAATCTTAAAAGACTATGGCCCAAGAGTTTTAAAAGTAGACTGCTCGCCCAGCTCAGATTAAGAAATCACGCAAACTATTCTAATCGAGATCTATGCCTCTACTGCCACCGATGAGTAGCTTTAAAATTGTACGGAGAGTAAGTATAAGGGTAAGTAGAAACACAGCGTTCTCATCTGCGCTAGAAACTGAAAGGCAGAGTAACACCTTGAAATGAACAAAAACAGTCTTGACCACAACAAATCCTATCCTGGAAATCTAATAACGGGAAAACAAGCAGATTTGTTGCTTTTCATTTCTAAAAAAAAAGTGTTCACTTTCATTATGAGAGAATTCAGAATGCTATAATGAATATGCCCACCTTCCAGCAATCTCGTAATGAGGTTGTCGACGTTGAGTTCCCCTTCGCCGGACATGTCGTAATCTCCAGTGGTGTTCTCGACCGCAACCAACTACCCAACGGGGTCTCTGAAGTCAAGCTGACGTTGATCAGTCAGTAGAATAGTCAGCGCTAGAAACACAACCGTGGGCTGTTTGCCAGACCGGTTGACGTGAAATCGACCGTAAGGTTTAAAAATGGGATGCAAAACAAAAAATGGAGCGAGTATAGAATCAACTAAAATCAACACAGCTCACAAGATGAATAACAACACGAACGTAATCACCCAATGACAAAGTGAGAACTGAAGCCTCTTGACGTCCACAGTTTCCTCAACGAAGTCAAGAGTGCGCTAGAGAACCTAACAATGGAAAATCGTCAAATTTGTCCCTGAACTAAATCCGAGTGAGATGTGATGAACTTGGGATGTCAGCCAATAGCTGATTCCAGTTCTCCAAACAGAAAGAATAAAGCTGAACGGACAGAAGTAGGAATATTTCTACTTTATGTTACAACTCTACACAGTGAACAGCAATGAGAAGGCGAGTGAGTGGCGGCCGATCGATCGACGCGCACGACACGCCGCATGCCCGTCGACCGCCATGCGCGGCGTACTCTTCATCCGGACGGACCCGAACCCGGACGTCCTCAACACGGCACCGCACTGCCCGGACCACGACGGGTAGAAGTGAACCCGAAGAATGAGCTTCGCTCACGAAAGCCTAGACCAGTAGTTCCATACGCTTCAATCCATGACTTACAGGCCTCACGTGTAGCTTGTGCGGTGACTTCGTGGTCAAGAAAGCACATTTACACGAAAGGAGGACGTACGAAATTATACACATGGGGATTCGTGTTAGGGAGATGAGGCAATACTTTATTTCTATGTGTCTTTTTAACAGACAGATGGTCTTTTTAACTTGATTTGTTACCAAACACATCAAATCTGTTTCCACTGGAGGAAATAGCACGCAACAGTCCGAGGATATTGAAGGATACGGAACTGCGTACTCATTTTGGGATATGTTCTTCGTTTTCTCATTATCGCCCTTGGACATCGATGAACGGTAATTGATTCAGCTGTAAATGTTTCTACTGAGCTAAACAAACTTGACTCATTGACTTCAAAAGATTTGATGCCGAACCTTTTGTGACTCATGCTATTTGGATTCTTAAACGGACCTTCTTCTCTGGTTGTGCAGGCCCCAGAATATTTTCCATTTTTTCGGAGTTTTACTGGTACAGTCATTGTTGTTCCCTGGAGTCCAGAGGTCAGCCTAGCCAAAGTGTGCTCCCGGTCGTCACCACCACAAGCATTCGCCACCCTTATGGATCAGAGGGGATTTGCCACCATGGGACTAGTTTGATACCAGGACGGTAATGGATCTTTGTATTCGTTTACTCTTAGTTGAGCTTTCTGATGGAAACGCCGGACTCCTCCTCAGCTTAGGAGATTTTGCTGAGGGGATAGATCTCTCCGCTGTACATCGCAGCCCGACACCCAGGAAAACTTTCAAGCCACGATGAGGCGGTAAACCGTTGGGAGGTTTAAGACTTATAAGACGAAGAAACAAAAGTCAGCTGGCAAATTCAAAGCGATAGGTTCAAAAACGGTTACCAGTGACATTCTTGATATAATTCATTCCGGATTAGTACGACTTTCGACTACATTCTATGGACTATCGTATGCTGGTGCCGTTCCTCAGTGAATCACGAAGAAGGTAAGCAGTTTACTGCAAGAATATCGTTCTGTTACAGAAGTGGTTCTGTTCTATTTATGAATCTAAGCAAGTCAAGAAACTAACATAGTCTATCGCATCCCATTATGAAATGGTGGTGACGTGACAGCCCCGCAAAATACAAAGTGCTAAGCTTCAAATATGCAGCACTATAAAATGTACATTGTAATAGAGTAAAGTGAACCAGATTTCCACCAAGCTTATTAGCGAATTGAATACAACATATTTCAGTGACTGTGCCGTACAGCTGACTAGCGAAGTGTTTTTCGTTGACGGGTAAGCTTGAAGACAAAAAAGGTGCTGAAACATGAAGACAAATCCCTGCCAACTGGCTTGTGCACAGAACGGTGTCTCCAACGAGAAGCATTCGTCTTAATCTCATTAACGTTTAGATTTGAACGCAACAGTCTTCTGGTCACATGTAGAAAGAGAACTGTCTCGTATAGTGGTCCAACTGAAAAACTTTACGGACCATATAGAGTACGGTACAAAAGAAGAATGATGGTAAGTAAGATAAAGGCGAACATCTACTCAACGGTGACCTATTGGGGTTTCGAAGTGCCTTTTTCTATATGGAAATTACTGGATAAACTCGGAAGTAACAGTGTGATCTCTCAAATTAGCTACGTAGTTTTCCATTGTAGATGAAAAAAGCGAGCGAGCATTTGTAAAGGATGGCTTCATATATTCTAAGATTTTGATAGAATACTTCATTAGAAGGTCTGCAAAGAATTTAGTGCTGTATCTAGAAAGCTTTGGATGAATGTAATTTCCTCCCACAGAGGACTGAATCGGATGACTGTAGATGAATAGAATTTCCTCCTACCGTAAGACTGAGTCGAATGAAAGTTTCGCGCGAGAGACATCGTGGACACATCTAAATATCACCGTGGCACAGTTTAAAGCGCCGCCATTAAAAGCGTATACGAGACTATAAGAGAGGCTAGAACCTCGAAAGAATGGCGGAAGAAAGGAATTCACTCTCTTATCCTAGGAAGTTAAAAAAAACGTTCAATCAAGAGAGATTGAAAGAGGAAGCTTGCAGGAAAGAAGAAAGAACACCAGAGAAACATGCATAGATATGTTCTAGAATTATTAGTGAATGAGCGTAACCCTGATGGCCAAGCTTGATTTCGTCTATGGATAAGCACATTCTGATCAATTCTACTCGTTGTAAATCCAAACAGTTGAAGAGAACGAGTATCAGTATATGATATTCGACCATATATAAAAGTAAACAGTGTTAATCAAAGGACATGGCGGGCGATATAAATCGGAAAATAAACATGAATAAATACCAAGGATCCCATTAAATGACGCACATTTAAGTGCTAGGACGATGGTTGTTCTAAGCTTTTAACTGGCACCAAAAGAAGGTCAGACGGTGGGCGGTGTTTTATACTCACAGTCGACCATCGACGTTAGATTGACTCTGTCACCTCTTCCCGAGCAAAACCATTTCATGACGAATATTTTCCTTACGGAAAGTGCGGGAACGCTTTCGAAATCTGCGAATTCCAATGAAGACGAGAGCAAAACTAAATGACGAATGTCAGAAATGAGTCACATCAGGTATAAATCACGCACATCAAAGAGCCGATCGACCGCCCGTCCGTGTGACGAGCCGAACCATTGCCTGGAAAACAGGAACAAGAGCAGGCCAACTCGAAGAACCTCACACGATCAACGATTCATTGAGAGAGTTGTGTCACCAGGTCGGAGAATTCGGATCATTGTTGCTACAACGGCAACTACTTCCGAAAAGCGAGCACTCAAAAGGGAAAAGGAAAGTCTCGAAAAATTCAAAAGACCGACTCTTTCTCGAAAAATTACTATGTTTACCCGTATTGGGCGTCGAACATCTAGAACAAAAGATCTTATTCAAAGTAGGTGTAAGCACAGGTGCAATACAATGAAGTAATGCGTGGAAGATAACAGGAAAACATACGAAATAGTGAAGAGCTTTTGCGAGAGGTCACTTAGTGAGGGAGTAATGTGGGAGACTTCGCTGGACGGAAGGGTCGTGACCGATCCCGCCGACTACTCGTCGTCATTGTCGCGCACCGTCGGGACTGAACGTCATCACGGACAGCGCCCTGTGCCACCACCTGCCTTATTTTTCAGCGCGAGTGATTTCTCCACTCTTTTCGGAATGCTTTTTCGAATCCTTGTCAGTGTTCAACGAACTACGGAAATTGTATTCGTAGTTTTCATTTATCTGTCATTAAAGAAGCTAATATCGTGGATCATAGTGGGCTAGTCAAAGTTTGCACTCAGTATTTGGTCAGGCTTGTAGATCGATTACGTCTCTGTTGTTGAGCGAGTTCTCTTTTCTTTGAACCTGGCGATGAAACCCATTTCTTCCAAAAATCGTTGTGTTTGCAATGCTTTAAGACCAAAACGGCAGAATTAGGACTTTCACCTTATCACTCGCAGTTCATTTTTCCCTTAATTTGGGGAGGCGTGGTCATTTATGCTTATCAGGATGTCGCAGACGCTGACATCAGGACCTACACAAAAGGCAGTCACTCAGCACCTGTCATGCAGATATCTTGAGAGTATTCCAAATTCACCGTTGTTGGAAATTTTCTAAAGCTTTGCATTAGCATTATTATAACTGGTTTCGCACACTGCGGTAAATTTTGTACTTTTCACATAGCATAGCAGCTTATGCCTGTCACAGGGTAGCAAATATTTAATCTAACTTCTTGGTTTGCAAGATTTTTACGGTCATCATTTTGTGGGAATAAATATAAAAAACATCGCAGTAGGAGACGCTTGTGGCATAATGGTGAGACTTGCACCGCAATGCAAGTGTGGAATCTGGTTTGATCCCGCGCCGAGTGCTCAGTATGTTCACCATCCTTGCGTGGTCGGCAAGTTGGCACCATAACTGTCTTTGGAAGGAGAACAGCAGTGACTTCATGCACCGAGACGCCACTTAAGTAGAGGCCAAAAATGCATTTAGTCACCTCCAGCAGTGTTTAGTGAAATCGAATCCATAGTGCATTTCTCAGAGATTGATCAAAGCAGTGACCTTTATTCCTCATCCCTTGTCATACATAGCCTCTAAATTTCAACGGTTCGGCTTTTTTTGTTTCATTATGCCACACTGACTTTTATCACAGGGAACGATTGCGCGGCAATTTTAGTAGAATGTGGCGAAAGAGAGAAAATGCTCGCCATGAACAAACAGAATACTTCTTCGCACTGCAGGTAGTTATTAACCACTGGATTACTTCCATCTGCCACAGTAGTATTATTTTGCTTCAAATGAGCCCTTTGTCGATAGTGGGTACATTTACTCAGTGTTCTTTTAGCTCTTCCGTTCATCGTAGGTTCTTCCTTTATCTGCAGATGTGTGAGCTCATTAAAGGCTCCTAACATATACATCGGCCGTTGTGCGCACGTATTCTTCGTAATCGGTACTGTTCTTCCCACAACTTTGACATCTCCATCTCACCAAACTAATCTACACGTGGCCCATCTCCTTCGCTTTTAACATCGTTCGTTTGTGTATTTTCGCCTTCGATGCGAGTATGTTTTTGGAAGCATATCTTATGATGCAAAATATTTTTAAAGACAAGAGCTCTGATAGCGTGGAGTCGCTGTGGATTCTATACTCGCAACTAGGATGAACCCGTGCTGTAATTGTTTACTCGACACTCTCTATTGATTTAGATGATTACCTATACAGAAAGAAAAGCATTCTATCCATCTGATTTTCTTAAAGAATTTTACGCTTAGTACAGAGTTGCTAGTATAAAAGATAAACGCATGAAGTCCTTGGCGTTGATCAATCCCTGCGGGGTGCGCCATGCACTTGACTTCAATAAGCGTCGTTAGAAGTGATTGAGTGCATATCTGGCCTAAATAATTCGCGGTGGCCTATCGATGCATCAAATCAGTGCTGCTATCCTCCTAGACAGATCTGCTCCCGATTTGCCGACCTTGGAGAGATGGAGGGCTTGGTGACCCCGGGTGTCGGATCGAACGCACGTGTATTGCAGGGCACCTCTAAGCGCTGCGCTGTACGCACCCCTGTTGTAAATATAATTTTTTTAATTTAAATCGAAATAATGCAGTCATTCAGTGCTCACTTATTTTCGATAGGATCTAAAATTTACAAAAACCTCACATGTTTTATTGAGAAATCTCCCTTGACCATGTCTTTGACCACTTACATTATTGATAAAATTAACCATTTTTTGAGCACCACAAATAATATAAGTAGCTCACTGATAGAGGTATCATTCAAGAAACGAAAGGCGTTGTTTCGACCTCACCTATCACCAACTAAACCCTTCATTTGGCTGTGGTTGGGAAATTGCTAGCAGACTTGTCTGAGGAGTGCTCACTGTGATTCACAAAAGCTAGCTACAGTTTGTGGTGAAGACCTAAGAATACGCCAACATAGCTATTCCAGGATTTCATAGAGAATCAACTCGACCAGCACTCAACAACATTCATGAGGAAGGTTAAAGCCCTCATGCAGTAGACGAGCCCACAAATCTGATGTTTTCATGGACGACGGTTGTGAGGAAACGAGTCGAGTGCAAGAAGTGCGAGGATCAAAAATATGTGTAAAGTTCTGTCCATTGTTTCTGTTGAGTGAAATAGGAAAACAAATTTCTGAAGAATTTTATGCAATTGTACGTTGGGTGAAACGTTCCATGATCCGATTATTGTGCCTATAAAGTGATAAAAAATGAATGAGAAGAATTAGTTATGACGACATCCGATCTTCAACAACTCATAAAATGATCAGTAAGAGTACTCGGAAAGCAACAAAGCGGTTTAACAGTTTACATATAGATTGAAGCGGTTGGAAAATTCGGGAAAAATAGGATGACAATAATACATGTGGAATTCGCAGCGATATGGGCACGTGATAAGCGTCAAGGCCATATCAGCGATCCCACGGTGAGTGACGTGGCTGAGCGAGAAGCGAGTACTCGTTCCAACCGGGTCGTGTAGGTGAAGGATTTTCCCTACCAATGTTAAACCTCGGATTACATCACCGTTGTTAAACTGGAACGAATAAACTGCTCTCTGAAAGAACATGGAAAAAAGCCAGAGGAGCGGAATGAGTGATGGTGACCGCTTTTGGGAGGGCCCAATCGTTATTGGTTTTACCTATGAACTAATTGCTATGGAAAGTTAGCTACGCCATTAGTTGCTCGTTACTTGTCATAGGAGCATGTATATGTAATGTATAAACAAAATACTGCATATATGTTTTATATTTCGGTAATTGTGAGATGTTTTTGAACGGAAATGAATAGCCTTTGATCCATTACGAAACAGATTGAAATTTATTCCTCTGCATATTTTTAGAGTCTCTTCTTTACTTGATAGTAAGGTCTTTTTTGCCTCAGTAGCACATACACTGTTAATTTAGGTTCCTGAGGACTTCGTCAGGGAGAACGAGAAGTTTTCAATTGGTTTCCCGCTACTGTGAAAACGAATCCAATAAAAGTGTCCCGGGAAGAGATCTCTGACGTTTTTTCTTCTCAATATGCATATTTTTACTGCAGATGTTGTGATTACATCCTTCAGATAAAATAATTTCTTTATTCACTCGTTCAATGCTTCAGAAAATCCTTGAAGGCTGGATGAAACAAACGCAGCCTATGTAAATCCAAACGTTTAGAAGTATACCGGTAAAGGATGGACTAGGGAATATCAAGTATTGAACTGTGAGTCTCAGCATTATTTTGAGTCTTTTGTCTTTTTATCTCTACCCCTTTACTTCATTGCGAGAAGTGACGATTTGACTTTGGCTTTCCCGTTATTAAGTACTTTTTAGTAGACCGAGCATCGGACTAGAATTGGACGTCATTTGCCACACCAATAGAAATACCACTTGCAGGAGTTACTCTTCGAAAAACCGATATAGCGTTTTGCAAGACATATTGATTCGGAGATGCAAGCATAGTAATTAGGTATTCTTATTTTACGTATGACCTCTTTATTTTTGCTTGTCTTATTTCTTGTTTCCGAGAAGTTAATGAGTGGTCACCGCTTTTTCGGGTCACTTTCCTTCTTCAGTTTTTCCTTAAATTCTGATTCGTAATTCTTTCAAGTAGTTTTCTATTGTCAGCCACTTCTTTATACGAGCTTTGATGGTGTTAAATGTAAGGTCAATCGCTAGGTAGGTTGGCACAAGTTCGTTAGATGAGGAGGAGTATGGTAAGGCGGAACCACTGTAACACATGAGTCGTGTATGTGACAAAGAACGAGTATGCAGCAATATCATTTGAATTCTGTTAGGAGAGCTCACTTAGAAAATAATAAAAGTCTCATCGCTAGATTGTCTTGTACCAGTACTATTCTATGGCTTCTTCTTGGTCGTTCGCATGAAATTTTACATGAGCTTCAGTCTCAAGGAGAGTGCAAAATGTGCTATCTTAAAAGAGCTTTACGTCTCTGTGGATGCAGAGAATGGAACAGCAACATAGCCTAGTTGTGTGGTTTCATGATAAAATATTTTCTGCACAACGTGTGACATAATCTTTCTTAATTAATAGTCGTACTCACCAAATTGTTTTGGAATGAAACCTATTGGAAGCTTGCTGCGTTTGACTGGTCAACTCTTAGCAAAGCTTTTTGTCAAATCAAAGGACCTGCCAGGCTGTTTTCAGAAACGTTTCCATTTTTTTTTGCCACAATTTCTTAACAGGAACATGGAGTTCTCTAACTTTGGCCAATCGGCTAAGTGGGTATGTCGTCATTACTGAGCAGTCGAGATTGCAAAGTGCAGTGGATTAAGGGGAATTTTACATGACAGATACCAGCACTTTTTGTATTCGATTTGTTTTCTTCGTATTCATCATCCAAATGGTCTTCGAACTTCGCGCATATTGCTTCGACTGCCGCTTCAGGATTTTGTCATATTCATGAATGTAGCGAAATGCTAGTTAAGTCATTTCTTGTCTTGCAATCTCGGAGATAGTTGGGCTAAGGCTTTTCCACATCATGAGTAGAGCGTTGAGAGGTGGTCGAACTAGCAGTTTGCTTGCTAAAGGACTCCATCATCAACTACTGCTCAACTTTCTCCGGCCATTGTTGATTACAGAAAGCTTCTCCCAACTGAAATGGTACCATTTGTATATCCAGGAGGTAAGGAATGTTGGATTGGTCCAGGAAGGCGTTGAACCTGCGATCCATCTATTATCACGGTAACTCTACTCATTGTGCTTTTCGCTCCACCAGCACACCAAAAGAAGCAATACTATTAGTAATGTCGTTTAATGTAAAAATTTAGAATATCTCTAAAATTTTCTAGCGTCATCGTTAGGTGAGACGCTGATGTTGGAAGCGGTGACAAAACTCAACTCTTCCTCATTATTCACACGCCTATACCACATAGTGAAACCTCCTTTTGTATAATGCATGACACACTTTTGGCTAAGATTACTCTGATAAGATATTTAGTGTGTGATGAATTATTCAATATTAAATGCCCTATATTGTAAAACAAAAGTTCAGGAGTTTTTTGGTTGGGTAGAAGTGATTGCCAATAACATCTTCCTTATAATTTTAGAGCCGGAATAGCGCAGTGGACATGATGTCGTCTATCAGGAAACAAATGCACTAGTTCGATCCACGCCCTAATGCTCACTTCCAGCCCACGTTGGAACGCTGGCTATCTCCAAGATAGCGAAGAGAATTAACTCGACCAGCGTTTTATGACATTCATGAGGGAGAAGAAATCCTCAAACGGCAGCTGAAACAACACGCAAAATTTTCGAAGACCGTTGTGGATAATGGATGCTAGGAAACGAAATGGAGGGAAAAAGTCTGGGTTCCGCACAGTGATAATGGGTGATGCTAAACAAAAGAATTATAATTTTAACGCGCAAATTTCTTGGGCGTTTTTATGTTAATGTGTTTCTACTTTCTATGATATCATGTAGAATATAAAGATTGAAATAGAGATTAGAAATAGCAAGTCGGAATTAATTGTTGAAGTATAAAATACCTAACTCAGAAGGAGGCATGAGGCCGCGGAAAACCCTCGTACCATGAATAATGCGCCTAGACAAGATAACGTTAGTGATCGTACGGTACAAAGTTAATTTCAAAGTTTTACAATGAAGATGATGAGAGACATGAGGATGAGGAGGATCGAGGTATCTATTGGAGGACAGCCATACGCCGGTATTCTTGCGGGATAAGAAAGTACGTAGCAGTGTTAGATGTAAGCAAAACAGTAGTTTTTTTTAGTGCTTAAGCTGATTCGAAACACCAAAACGCAAGCTTTAGAGCTTATTGACGCATAATATTAAGAATAAATGATAAAGCTTTCAGCGTTAGTTAATCCTTGAGGTATGCGCCACGCATTCGACTTCATTAAGCATCTTTTGGAAGTGATTGAATACATGCATATTTGTCCTTTGCAATGACTCGCGGTGGCTTAGCGATGTGTTGAGCCAGTGCTGCTTTCCTCCCAGACAAATCCTTTACAAATTTGCCGACCCCGAAAGGATGGAGAGCTTGGTGGGCCATCGACGTAGGAATCGATTCCACGTGAGTGTTGCAGGTCGCCTGCGACCATTGTGCCAGACGCGCTCCAATGCGCAATATTAAAGGAAATAAGAAGAGATTTTTTTGCAAAACTTTTTCTGCATTTTCGGTGGAACAAAATCGGTCCTTTTATCAGTCGCAAAATAACGTGCAATTAAAAATAGGCTAGAAACGAAACCGATGGCGCCCCGGGCGTTTGGGTTGAGGTAAAACATGGAAAGAAGTGTTGGAATCAAATCTGTCTTAGAAAACACTAGTGGCTTTCTCATATTCGGCTGATCGTATCCATTAATATTATTTCAATGTTGGTGTGATCACAGTGATGCTGAGATATTCGCAAAACATGGCGCATCCCTAAGGGATTGATCAGCGCCAAGAGCTTTATCCTCCATCCTTTTAGTGCTAACTTCTTCTCTCAGTGCCGGTTTAGGCTTCTATCTTTCATTGTTGTGTCAATGGAATATTGTGATTCCACGTATAGCTTTCCGGCCTATTTCTTCAAATTATAAGGTGTAAATTGCATTGAACTTGTTCAACGGCTCCGTCATTGAGTCATTGAGTTTTCACATACATTTGTCAACAAAAAGATCACCTGAGAGTTTAAAAAGGAAACTCCATGGCTGTCGACAAAATGGGCGTCAAAGCATATCGCAGCGTTAAAGTTTTTGGTGACGTTATTGATACAAGAAAATGTTCAGCCAGTTACAAAATAATTTCGTCGTATATTCAAATAGGCACATCTGGTACCACTCAAAGCAATCCTAAGGACATTGGGCCTGAACTAAGTGTGTAGCTTACATATTCGCCAGTCGAGCGAAACGGTTTCCTGGGAATTTGAGCTCAAGAACGTGTACCTGTGAAACGATCGCCTGCAGACAAGAGCCGTCGTCAAAACAGGAAACGAATCGTCGTTTGCTCCTTTTCTAGTTTTTAAATTCTACGTTGTAGAAAGTTTCGTGGAGCCTTTTCAACTCGAAACCTGCGTTTTACTAGTATGCCTCATTTTTCATTCATTTTTCATTTTACCCGTTTGTTGCTCTTGTTTTTTTCAAAAATAATGTGAAGCACTATAGCATTTTTATCACGAATGACAATCACCCTATCTCTCTGATTTGAGGCATCATAACTGTTTAGTTATGAAGCTACGAGGAGTGTTATCGATGGGAGAGACGAATGGCATCAGAGTCCTTGGTATGCATAATCGGCTAAAGAACGCTGAGTACGAGGTAACCGTTGAAAACAGATTTCCAGTGAAAAATAACGGCAGTGTTAGTGATAATCAGGACGACCAGAAGAAAACTGTCGACGAGGGTAATTTGATTTGAGGACAAACATACAGGCTATTCACGTTTGGGACGTAACTCATTGCAATTCATTTTGCATTTAGCCAACCGCTAATGATACACTGTTATTTACCAATCATCCTCATCTTTGGGGATCCCTACATGCTAGCCGCTATTTGAGACCATCACAGATGGCGGAGAAAAGGTTAAAAATGGGCTGAAACTGAATATGTGTTTGTCATAAGATGCAGACTGTTTCAAGGTACGAACAATAGAAAAATCGGTTACTTTGTGAAAATGTATTTTACAAAGTAAAGAATGCCTTTTCTCCGGAGTCCTTTTTCTGTTGTTCCGAATTGGCACACACCGCGCCTGTGACTGTCGTTTGACTTGCTTCTTTGATTCAGGCTTGCTTTTGAACGGATTCTAACTGGCAGGTCGAATCGGCAGAAGCCTTTCAATCAAGAAACCAGAAAATCCGCTGAATGTAGTTTTTACTCCAATTTCATCGCGAACTGAGGATAGCTGATATAAACACTTTGTCACCGAAGCATCTCTCAGTGGAATGTATTCATAATTCTGGTGAATGCAGCACCTTTAAACACGTTACTTTAGAGAAATGTGTGAGGGTGGTGCTTTCGTCAATAGGAGTATGATTATGATCTGATTAAAAATGTCAACTTGGTCAAAAACCTGTGGTTAATTGATCGGGAAATGAATACGTCAGAGGCCATTTGAGCTTAAAAAACGATTCTTTCCTTGTACATGTGATCGCCAAACAATCCCCAACAAGATGGCATCTGATAAGGCAAGTGTGGGAAGATTAATCCAATGCGTAGTTTTCTTGTTCAGCAATCGCGAGGTTGTTATACAGCATACATTTACTTCCAAACCTATCCTGAATAACTACAGCTCCGTAAGCATTGGAAATGGGATTTTTTCGGCTCAAGTTCAGCGATTTCTCCTTCGGGTCTTATCTTGTACGCACTCCGGCGCTCGTATTTCTCACAATCACCCTTTCAGCGTGTGAAGGATTGAGGTGAGATGTCGGGCAATAAACCAGTGTTTTTTTGTTATACCATTTGCCCACCACGGATCTCCCTCATATGAGGGATCTCGAGCCGGTTAGTCGCGAGGTTACGTGGCGGTCCCCAGGTGGCGGATAGGGGGTTAATCGCGGACCAAAAGCGACCTTTGCTTCCCTGAGACGCAGGTGGATCCAGGGGATGGACTCCCTGTTTCTGCTGCGCCGATTTGACACATACTTTCTGTATTTGCTAGGCGTATTCATGCATGCGTGTGTGGGTGCGTTCTCGCTCTATGCGGATTGTATTCTACGAGTCAATTCGGCCAAAAGCCTGCAATCAAGTGACAGGGAAGTATATGGGAGGCAGTTAGGAGTCGCCTCCAACAAACAAGCTCCATGTGCACTCTGGGAGAGCCTGGCAAGCTACCTGTGAGTTAACCCAGCCTCCAAGTTCAGAGCCCAGCAAGCTATACGTGGGTATCAAATTGCTAAACACAGTAAAAAAAACGGGCCTCATTCCCCTGACTCCGAAAGAGCCTCCAATTTCGCAGCGTTGGGTAGGAGGAGTACGGAAAGGCTGCTGAAATCTCAGAGCCAGTGGAAGCTGCCACAATTACAAAGAATTACAGTGGCGATCTTTACCAACAATACATACGCACTTGCATCCGAATCCTCGACAGAAGACTTGCTCATGCAAGCAAAGAGGATAAGTGGCGTCATCATCGGCCTGGCCCAGACGAGACGACGGCACTCATTCAACGCCATCTATGAAACCTGAGAAGAACTGTACCTCGGAACATGCGATAATAGAGGCGTAGGCGGTGTGGGCGTTCTCGTCAACACCAGTTTGCCCATGAACATCGATTCGGAACAGCTTACAACCCGAAACGGACGTTTGCGATTGAAAAGATGTGGATCAACACAGCCAGTGGAAGCTGCCACAATTACAAAGAATTACAGTGGCGATCTTTACCAACAATACATACGCACTTGCATCCGAATCCTCGACAGAAGACTTGCTCATGCAAGCAAGGAGGATATGTGGCGTCATCATCGGCCTGGCCCAGACAGTAGAAGAGTAGGCGGTGTCGGCGTACTCATCAACACGAGTTTGTCCATGAACATCGATTCATTCGAACAGCTTACAACCCGAAACGGACGTTTGCTATTGAAAAGATGTGGATCAACACCGGCTTTGACAATCTTCGTCGTTTACGCGCCAACTATGATTAAGAAGAAGTCGAAGCGTTCTACATGGACTTGGAGAGGTTCTACAGAGAAGACCATACATTCTTCAAGGTCATCATCGGAGATTTCAATGCCCAGATTGGACCAAGAAGATTGTCTGAGGAACGTCACATTGGGACCCACGGATTAGAATGGAACGAACAGGGTGAGCGGCTTTTTGAGTTTGTCATGCCGACCAAAACCATTCGTGGTAACTCGCAATTCCAAAAACCTCACCGTCAACGATGGACGTGAGAATCTCCCAGTGGAGAGTACCATAACGAAACAGACCACGTCATAGTAAATAGAAAGTTTTGCCTAACCGATGTCGCTGTTGTCCCAAAATTTTACACGGCATCAGACCACCGTGTCCTTCGTGCAAGATTTTATTTCTCACGGAAAGGAGAAAAAGCCGAAAAAGCTAAATTCAAAAACTGAAGTCTCAGAACCACATATTGAACATATTCACGTTAGTGCCCTTAAAGCTTAGAGTTCGAAGGTCACCAAGAGACGCTTGTCTCCAGAAACTCTCGAGCTAATACGCCAGTGTGGAATCGCACGAGCTGCAGGCAACCGCGAACTAACGTCCGAGCTTGCGAAGCAATGCAGATTGGCGATAAAAGAAGATCTTAAAGAGAGAACAGCAGTAGCATTTGTCGAAGCTGCAGAGGCTGGAAAAAGCATTCGCGAAGCCCGCCGAAGCTTCGCCAATTACAAGACCAAGATGATTGCACTCCGACGCCCAGACGGAACAATAACAGCGTCCAGGAAGGCAATGGAGATACGCCAGTGTGGAATCGCACAAGCTGCAGGCAACCGTGAACTAACTAACGTCCGAGCTTGCGAAGCAATGCAGAGCAACCGCGAACTAACTAACGTCCGAGCTTACGAAGCAATGCAGATTGGCGATAAAAGAAGATCTTAAAGAGAGAAGAGCAGTAGTATTTGTCGAAGCTGCAGAGGCTGGAAAAAGCATTCGCGAAGCCCGCCGAAGCTTCGCCAATTACAAGACCAAGATGATTGCACTCCGACGCCCAGACGGAACAATAACAGCGTCCAGGAAGGCAATGGAGAAAATCATCCACGACTAATACCCAGATCTTTTCGATAGCCACGTCCATCTCTCGTCTTATGAAATAAGAGAGGATGAATATGTTGTACCACCGGTTCTCCCTTCCGAAATCCGACATGCCATTTCGTCGGTGAAAAATCGAACAGCATCAGGTCCGGAGAGGATAAGATCAGAACATCTGAAGAACCTTCCGCCAGTTCTCGTAAGGGGATAACATGGGAGTGAAAATCGACGGTCGGCAGATACATCACCTTCGCTTTGCTGATGATATCGTTTTTATAACACCAGACATTAGCCAAGCGGAATGTATGCTTGCAGGCTTAGATAAGGCTTGTGCAAAGATTGGTCTTCGACTAAATCTCAAGAAAACGATGTTCGTGAAGAACGGATTGGTTTCGTTTGCGCCATCGACGCTCAACGGAACGAATATCTCCGAATGCCCAATTATGTCTATCTAGCTCGGGAAATCAATACGATGAACGACTTAGCTTCAGAGCTGAGCAGAAGGAAACGAGCGGCTTGGAGAGCTTTCAAGAGCATCGAGGATATAGTGAAGAGAACAGAGAACACCCGACTCCGTGCCCACCTTTTCGACTCAACGACTCTTCCTGCCCTAACGTATGCGTCAGAAACCTGGTCGCTACTTAAGCTGGATGAAAGATCACTCAGCGTTATGGAACGCGCAGTCGAAAGGACGATGCTAGGAGTATCCCGTTTCACACAAGTAAGGGATGGGATCCGAAGCTCCGACCTACGTCAACGATCGAAAATCAAGGATGCCGTTCTATACATCAAACAGTCGAAGATAAGGTGG
>MQTX01000052.1:1655436-1667777 GCA_009735665.1 Angiostrongylus cantonensis
CACCGACCATATCTTCGACAGTTTGGCGCAAAGAGCGGTGCCTCTGATTTTTGTCCGTTTACGTAGATCGTGGTTGGGAATCCCTTCTCTCACTTGTGTGATACGAGATTCCCATAGGAATGTACTTTCGACAGGGCGTTCTGGAACACTGAGTGGTCTTTCATCCTGCTTACGCCGATTTTTGGCGCATATGTTAGTGCGGAAAGAGTCGTGGAGTCGAAAAGGTGGGAACGGAGTCGAATGTTCTTTGTTCTCCATCTTACATCGTCGATGCCCTTCCAAGCTCTCCAACCCACTTTCTTCCACCTGCTCAACTCTGGAGCTGAGCCGTTCGTCATGTCGATTTCCCCACCCAGATAGTCGTAGCTGGGGCGCTGAGAAATAATCGTGTCGTTGAGAGTATATGAGGCACACGAATCCAATCCTTTTCTCACGAACATAAATCATGAAATTTAGTCGAAGGCCAGTTTTCCAAAAAGCATCCTGTCTACTACAGCAAGAAAAAATAGCTCTGTATTCAACAAAACAATAATTTTTGAACCGACTATTATTTTTTTTCCACGCTATTAATAATCAATACCTTCTTGGATTGTTAAGCCAACATAAAGTTGTTAAAGAGATTTATTCGGCTGGCTTTCCGATGTCTTCGTCCTTATCGAAGTCGATGATTCGAGACGATGGCTCACAGTTCTTCTTTCCTACGTGGCCTCTTCGTTGTCGTACCGAGATGCATCTACTTCAGTGGTACTCCGCTCGAATGAGGCAAGCTGGCCCGGAAGCGCTCTTTTGATTTGATTTTAAAAAAGATTTATTCAGCTAATGTTTGGACGTGTTCATCTTCATCAGGGTCTTCATCCACAATAACCTCGTGCTAGCTTAACAACTCAATGAGGTATTGACTTCTACTACCGTTGTTAAATAACAGTCGGCTTGAAAAATATTGTTTTGCTACTCGCTATATGTTAGCTAAGATAACATCGACTGCTGAAAGACGGGTTACCCGTTCGAAAAAAATATTACCAACGGATAGTCACATCAGCAACATTCGTCCTTTGTAAAAGGAGCACTGTCGGGTGAGTATGTTTCCTTCGAGCGATGTTCCAATGAAAAAGATCCGTCTCGGTACGACAGCGAAGAAGCCACGTAGAGAATACGAACAAGTGTGGGCTATCCACTTAGATCATAGATTTTAATGAAGGCGAAACGTTGAAACGTCAGCCGAATAAAATTTTTAAATAACTTTGGCCTAACTTAACAATCTAAGGTGTTGTCCACATCTAGTTTTTAGGGTGGACGCTAAAATAGTCATTTAAGTGAAGTAGGTGGAATACTTTAAGGGAAGTGAAATACTCACCAGCTGAGAGCGCTCCCGCGTGAAAATTCATCGATGCATCATGCGGATACACAGGCGATTCCAGTGAGAACGATGGCGCGGTTGGATAGCCTAAAAATTTGGTGTTGCAGAGTTCTCCTAAAGTTCCCCGTCTTGTTCATCCGTCTAAACGAAAAGCGCTCGGATGCAGCAAAATATCCTACAGGAAGCGAGACCGTTGTTGTTTTAAATTGTCGAGGAATAAATCAAGCCCAAAACGGCCATCAAATCTGACGGTGTGCCTAATTTTCATACTTTTGGTTAGAATTTTATGCAGCTATGGTAATGTTTTCCTCCTGTTTTCAACTCCTGTCGATATATAATTAATATTCATAGCAATTTTTACTATGCCAATAAGGGTTTCCATGAGTTTTATGTCGGAGATTTTTAAGCAATGTAAAGCTCAGTTGCTACTTCAGTGCTTAGATGAATGTCTAAAAAAGGCCAAGCAAATTTTTCCTCATCACCGCTTTTTGTCGACTGCTTACCATCGTCGTTGTGAAGAATTGTGCTTTCCGTGTGTTGTCGCTTTTGGGAAGAGAACTTCCATTTCAACTTACTAAATTTAGAACTGACAGGGATTTCCTGCGTTTCACGCATTTCTTGCTGAAGCCTTCAGTTTTCCACGCCATGTCGGAGGTATTACGTCTTTTGTCAAGAAGTCCTTGCTGTATATTGGATAACCATTACGTGGCACTTCTGTTCTCGTTCCGAAATACTTAATCAGCAAAATTGAATGTCTGAAGCACAAACGATTGATCAAAAAGTTTCCTACCAAAGAAAAACACATAATCAAATACCATCGGAAAAAAGTTAACAGATTTACTGTCTTTAAAAATTTTTGTTAAATGGTCACCATCTCGTTTGCTATATTTTCTACAGGACTATTTTTGCGATTAGATTAGATTTGATCAAGACGAAGTGGCCGTTCAGTCTCTTTTACGGATCGTTGCTGACTACACTTCTACTGAACAGAAAATTACGTTCGTAGCAAGACAGTAGCCTCCATGTTACAAGGTTTTTTTGTTAATTGATCAACACAATTTTTTAGGTGGATGTTTCTAAACTGGGAATGTCGCCAGTTCTATATCGGGCTGCTCGAGTTTCTCAGCTATTTGGTGGGTCCTGATGTTTTGTTGTAATCTTCTAATGAGCATCGCTAGTTGTATAGCAATAAATTTGTGTAGATATAAATATAGCATAAAAGCAGTGAAATATTAGGATAAAGTCAGGTTTCTCTTCTAATTTATATTCGCTACAATGTACTCTACAATACTTCGACGTGTTATAATGCAGCCCACCGGGTCCTACTCTTGAGTCGAGTGTTTTTGATGAGTGTTTGCTGACGTTAATCATTAGTAGAGAGACATCAAGGAAAAGAACGGGCCACTTAAAAGCGGTGAGGGGATTGACGAATGTATTTAGCAGCGTCAGATGCTGTATTACTTCCACTCACTTGCTATCAGAAACAGGAGTCGGCAGTTGGGCGGCAATGCTCTGACCAATGCCGGTCGAACCGAGGTTGGTGCTGAGCGTCGACACCAAGCTGGGGCCCAGGCTTGAGCCCAGCGAGTTCGAACTGGCCAGTGCCGACACGTGGAACATGCCCACTCAAAGAATGTACTCTACAATACTTCGACGTGTTATAATGCAGCCCACCGGGTCCTACTCTTGAGTCGAGTGTTTTTGATGAGTGTTTGCTGACGTTAATCATTAGTAGAGAGACATCAAGGAAAAGAACGGGCCACTTAAAAGCGGTGAGGGAATTGACGAATGTGTTTAGCAGCGTCAGATGCTGTATTACTTCCACTCACTTGCTATCAGAAACAGGAGTCGGCAGTTGGGCGGCAATGCTCTGACCAATGCCGGTCGAACCGAGGTTGGTGCTGAGCGTCGACACCAAGCTGGGGCCCAGGCTTGAGCCCAGCGAGTTCGAACTGGCCAGTGCCGACACGTGGAACATGCCCACTCAAAGTGAAGTGCAATTGACAGCAGCGGACACGCCTCCAGTCCAAGGAATGCCCGCCTCCGTCGTGCGTGTTACGGTAGCTTCTACAAGCTGCCGGTGATGGAAGGCTGAAGATGAAGTGTGAGCGACTACTGGATGCCACTCAAGATCTAAAGTTCAAAGAAGGACAGCAGCTTATTATCTTTCCAAATGTTAATTTTTCTCTTATATCGGTTATTAGTGTGTCGCAAAGCTCTACAGCAGCTTATTATCTTTCCAAATGTTAATTTTTCTCTTATATCGCAAAGCTCCACTCACACAGAAGATTCAAGTATTCCAGAAATAACTGGACCAATAGAAAAAGTTTCTTGCAGGAAAAATTGGGTTAATGGAATGATAGATGTGTGATGTATCCATTTGTCTCCTGAGTTAACAATTCATTAAATTTTTGTCACAGTTGCAGTGCCAAACAATAACTGTTTGACTGCAGGTTCTGCAACAGCAACAAATTTATGAATCGTTTTTCTAACATGAGAGCATCGCGCAGAGGTGCGACAAGAGATGAAAGTTCCGAGCTAAGTGATACCCTTGTGGCTACCACATCTACGGTCCCTTTTTGCTGCGCGACTCACACAGTATTCAGTCTCTGTTTTAGCCACGGCTATTTCTATAAGCTTTCAAAACTCTCTCACACTTTTTTAATCGGTTTGTAGTATTTCGTTTTTTATAACGACTTTTCTTTCATTATTTGACCTCCAGAAAAGTTGCTTTAGGTCGTTTCACAATCTACACTACTGATTTCCTTTTAGAATTTTTTTTAAAAACCTAAATAAGACTTTTACACTGCTGTTTATCCATTGATTGCTTTGGTATCCAAGATTATTGCATAATCTTCCCGTTGTTTTTTTTTTGTTGCGTCGGGGTAAAAGCGTTTCGAGATGTTGAGTTGCGATGCATACGAGAACATTTGCTCCAGACAAGATGGACCGAGATGTGGAGTGCGATATTTTAACAGGAAGCCAAACTGAAATTACACTAATATCAGTAGTCATCGGAATTACCGCTGTCCTGATGTGAGCTTAACCGCGAGGTGGCAACCTCGCTCAAATTTACATGACTCACTGAGTATTATTGGGGATGGCATGAGAATGACGTAGCATGTTTATAGTCATGGAGAAAAGGAACCTGCGAAGCTGTGTGATGGGCGAGACTCTTTCAAACGAATAATACATAGAGAATTAGGAAGTCGATATTTTAGGCAAGATGTGGTGATATCTGTTTTTACATTGGTAATGATAATTGCGCACTTGTTGGAGATGTGTAACAATGTCCATGTTGCTGTTGCTTCGATTAAACACCCTGCACTGACCAACTTTCCGTCACTTTGGAATTTGCAAATTGCCATCAAACTTGTCTGAGAAGATAAAACACAGAGCCGGTACGCAAATCTGCCCTAAAAGTTATTGTATGGTTAATTATGTATTCATTCACCTTTAGTATGTTTACTGGGGTGTTACTCTTGGCACATCTTAAGGGGCTAATAAATGCGGGAAAGTTTTGTGTATCAGGCATTGCTTTCACATTTTCCTTTTGCCTTTTACCTTCCTCTACCTTCTTAGCACTTCTTACGATACTTTTAGTCTTCACTAACATTTTCTACAAGGTGCCTCCGAAACGTTAGAGCTTAGGTGTTAATACCACTTTATGCTGGCGGAGAGGAAATATGAAAACTGCTTCTCAAGGAGGCAAAAGCAATTTCTCATTGCAGTTCTTTCATTCATTCGAAGGACTAATAAACTGAAACAAACTTTAGCAGAGCATATTTTCTCATGTGATGGATAATAAAAAAAATGGTCGATAAATCTGAGCTGATCCTATTCAAAACAGAGAAAAACTTTAAGAAGGCGGTTTGACTGAAGGTCGAAACACCGCTTTTCATATGAAGTGCAAACAATGAGAGATCTTCTGGTTAGTGCTGAGCTCGTGTTTACTCAACGATCCTCTACAGTATTACATGTCATACGTCGGCTCCACCGCTTCACCCACGCGGGTAAAAGTTCGAAGTCCTTAGAGATTTGAATAGACAAATCTCCAGAACATTTTCCATCAAACTCGCTCAATAATTTACCGCAAAAATATTTTTTTTTGAAATACTAGTTTGTGTTTACTCAACGATCCTCTACAGTATTACATGTCATACGTCGGCTCCACCGCTTCACCCACGCGGGTAAAAGTTCGAAGACCTTAGAGATTTGAATAGACAAATCTCCAGAACATTTTCCCATCAAACTCGCTCAATAATTTACCGCAAAAATATTTTTTTTAAAATACTAGTTTATTTAATGAAACAGCATTCCTCCAAAACAAGATGCGACTACTGTCAGGATCGCCATTTAAGGAAGTCATAAAAATTTACTAGCTATTTATAATTACGACGCAAGTGTTTATTAGAGTATACACTTCCAACCTTCTCGGATCACACATGTTCATCTTCACTTTAATACTCTAGCAACGACGTTCAATCCTTGCCTTTCTACCGTGGTGGATGATGTCTAATTTTTCGCTCTCCTTACCGTGATGCCTGTAGAGGCAAGCAGGCAACTCCGACAATTTTAAGAAAGGGGGCAGGATTTTTCAAAAGAATACGTAGCTTCTTCTTGTGTATATCTTGAAGACAAAAAAAAGTAATGGACGAGATATCTCAGCTGAAGGAACGCTTCTATGTATCCAGGTGGTCACACCGACTGATTAAGAATTTTCTTAAATTTCCATATGCTGAATTTTCAGATTAATTCGTTGAAACAAGGCTTGTCATCGATCTCTTTTTCGCTTCGATCGTCGAGAAATTGTCTTCGTGTTTCATTCGGACGTCGATGTAGTTCTCAGAAGGTAGTGAACCAACAATGTTGTACAAATTTCGAAGAGCTCTTCCTACGAGATCTCTCGCTTCGTCTCCGATTTCAGCTAATCCTATCCGCGTTATACAAGCGAGGCGAAGATGTCGCGTGGGGGTCATGCCCCTAGTGTTTGTTTGCTAAATGACGCAAAGTACCGGTTACTGTTCGAGCCAATCAACTCGGCTTTAAAAATCTGCCATCATTTGTTAGAAAAAGAGCATTAACGGAAGGTAAGATAAAGAGCTTTGATATTAAAGGTAATTCGTCAAAGAAACATAAAAGGGGTGATTGCTAACGACACTGGTCGATAGAACTAGCTGAGAGACAGGCGAAACGAAGGACCCGCATGATGTGGTGGCGAACGCTTTACTCCCCAGAAAGGACAATAGCGCGTTCGTTCCCATCATCATTCCCAGAGTTCCACACTCCACCACGTGACACTAATGGTGTTGAATTTACAAGCCCACGGAAGCAGTGATGGTGGATTTGATTTCAGCAATCATTTTGCAAGTCGGCCGATCTTTCTAGCACATCTGATAACAGCAGCTCGAACTGCAGTTTTCCGCTGAGATAGAATATTCTCCGCTTCGTAGAGGGTGAGCAGGAATCAGTAACCGGTTCAAAGGGAAGGTTACACAGCATTGCGCTGTTGTTTTATTTTTTTCTGAAAGTTTTTCCCTCATTCACTTACATATTCAAGCGACAGTCCTCACATTTTGTGCGCGTTTAACGAGAGCGCTGTTGTTGAAATCACAGTTTTAGTTTGGTCTTTTAGAAAACAAAGTAGCTGGTGTACAGCGTTCTAAATCGCGGGAGCCCCTTGTCTTCTAGCTTGTGTCATATAATGACCTGTATGTTAGGAGAGTGTGAAAATATTTGTCAGGAAGGGACAATCATCAAGAGGGATAAGCCTCGGGTATTCGCGCATTCGTCCTACATCGAACATTTGTCATGGTCTTAAGTTGTTTTGCAGATGCCCTGTCTAACTACAAATATGATAAACGACACAATTGACCGTAACCCATCAATAGTTCAATTCCTCACACCTTTTCAATGTCTAGAGGTGCTTATTTGTCTGTGAACGCTATTATCTACATGAAAGGCAACACTCTTGGTGAACATGGTCTATTCTTATAATTTCTTGTGAGCCTCAGAATTGTCCTTATTCGGTATAAGGCTTTGCTGTTAGGGAAACGAAACAGACAGGCGGTCCGTTGAGACATCGGTGCTCTTTGGAGCCGCTCCCCTTTGTCCATAAATATACTATCGCTTTGTCTTTATTTAATACCTTCCGTATTTGTCTGTACACAACGACAGTGGAGGGAGCGTCTTCGTCTATCGTCAGTTCTCTGCCGCCGCGCAAGTCTTGTTTGACGAGTAGCAGCGGTGACAATCATCAAGAGGGATAAGCCTCGGGTATTCGCGCATTCGTCCTACAACGAACATTTGTCATGGTCTTAAGTTGTTTTGCAGACGCCCTGTCTAACTACAAATATGATAAACGACACAATTGACCGAAACGGTGCCATCACCAATCACCGCTTAATAGGAATCATCTGGAGACCACAAATCGGCATTGAACTCAGTTAATCTGAAGATATAGTTTAAATCACAACGCATAATTTTCCACTTACTAAGTATTACTTTTCATAGTAGGGTATATGAACTACAGAAATAAGGATGCTGAGGTATTTGTAGAACTCAGACCCATGGCCAGATTTTAACCCTTTCATTAATCTATGATTGATGGTGGCACTGTGAGGATAAGAAACGCTGAGAGGAAGGCAAAGCGAGGGCCTCAGTGGTACAGTGGGTAACACGTGAGCCAAAGAGTAAGAACGGGTTCGAATTTGAGTTTGGGAACTGAGTTATATCCCTAGATCCTTGTTGATTCACATAGTAGCATACCATTAAAACATGAATGAATGAATGTGCTACCCACCGTTCCGCTGAAGTTTTCGCTTTCCCTGTCTCTCAGTTAGTTTTTTACCCTAACGGTGCCATCACCAATCACCGCTTAATAGGAATCATCTGGAGACCACAAATCGGCATTGAACTCAGTTAATCTGAAGATATAGTTTAAATCACAACGCATAATTTTCCACTTACTAAGTATTACTTTTCATAGTAGGGTATATGAACTACAGAAATGAGGATGCTGAGGTATTTGTAGAACTCAGACCCATGGCCAGATTTTAACCCTTTCATTAATCTATGATTGATGGTGGCACTGTGAGGATAAGAAACGCTGAGAGGAAGGCAAAGCGAGGGCCTCAGTGGTACAGTGGGTAACACGTGAGCCAAAGAGTAAGAACGGGTTCGAATTTGAGTTTGGGAACTGAGTTATAGCCCTAGATCCTTGTTGATTCACATAGTAGCATACCATTAAAACATGAATGAATGAATGCAGTGAATGAAAGACTATAGTCAAATGATTTCGAATTTCATTTGATTGTACTAAAAGCGGGTTTTTTCCAATTTCACAACGGTACACTGCGTCCCGACCACTTGTTTTGCACGGTCCCCCCATGAGAGGGGGACTGCAGCCTTTTTTCTTTTTATTTCGTTGCATTCAAATTGTTATACTCTGATCAAGTGCCCATGTAGGTTCGACGACTCTTATCACTGACATATTGAATAGCGGGTGAGGTTGGTTTTTCTTAAAAAATGCCGGGATACTTATCCTACAGTGAACACAAGTCTTCACTACAGGCAGTAATCGTGGCTCAAAGTATCTTGTGATAAGGATTCTTCACAGAACTGAAGTGATTCTTCAAATTTGTTAATGCAAAAGAATATTAAAGTGTTAAAGCACAAGTGTCCGACAGCAAAAAATATCAATTATGGTTTTCACTAAGCTGCTCAGTAGTGGTCTCTAGCACTGAACATTGCTTTCATCTGACGACGATCTCTCATGTTTTTATTTCTCTTCCACCTTCATTATTTTTCGCCTTTCCTCCTTTAAATTTAGGCATGGGTTCTTCCGATTACTAACTGATGATTCTTTTTTGCTCATTATCTGGTGCTTACAATGAAAAACTTCACCACGTGTTAAAGGATAAAAGGGTAAAGCTTTCGGCGTTGATCAATTCCCGAGGGATGCGCCAAGCATTCGACTTCATTAAGCATCGTTTGGAGGTGATTGGACGCATATCTGGCCTTTGCAATGACTCGCGGTGGCCTATCGGTGTATCGAGTCACTGCTGCTTTTCTCCCAGACAAGTCTGGTATCAATTGGCCAACCGTGCAGGGATGGAAGGCTTGGTGAGCTACGGGCGATGGGATCGATCCCATGTGTGAACTAGTGTACACTACATGAAAAAATTGTTTCCACAGCCGCCATCCAATGACATAATGTGACAATTCCACTGAAACCACAGTTGCTCGCATAAAGCCTGCTTGTGTTGGTTATCTATTTTATGCACTGTGTTCAACTAAACAATATTAAATTAACAATATCAATTGTTATGTTTTCGTTGTGACTAATTGAAGAAGGGTCAAATGAGGCGAGCGAGAATAACCTGAAGAACTGAAATCACCCGTGGGTAAATGGGGGAGGAAAAGAAACAAACGACAGAAATTCCGAGAGACATTAGAGCTAAACCAAGGTAAACTGGCTCAGAACTTGAGGAAAATCGAAATCGTGTAACAAAGAATAGATTGGAGAGAATGAGATCACAGACGGAATAATGCATAACTGCGACACTTAGCATACGGCACTTGACACGCTAAAAGTGAGCGGAATGAAAAACGTGGAAATAAGAAAGCTTCTAATGCTTAAAAAAGATGCATTCATTTACATAAAACATCTAGGTCACAGAAACAACCGAAAAAAAATTCCTGATGCTTGACAACTCGATATTTGAAAGACTAGCGAACCCGACTTTTACGAATAATAGAAATTAGACCAAATTTCAAACAAACTAAGAGAATATTTTCTTTCCTCCACTAATTTCAACTATCCAGTAAAAGTTCAAAAACAACGGGAATTCTGACGGATGGTAAACGGTCGAATTTCCGTACAAAGAATAGATTGGAGAGAATGAGATCACAGACGGAATAATGCATAACTGCGACACTTAGCATACGGCACTTGACACGCTAAAAGTGAGCGGAATGAAAAACGTGGAAATAAGAAAGCTTCTAATGCTTAAAAAAGATGCATTCATTTACATAAAACATCTAGGTCACAGAAACAACCGAAAAAAATTCCTGATGCTTGACAACTCGATATTTGAAAGACTAGCGAACCCGACTTTTACGAATAATAAAAATTAGACCCAATTTCAAACAAACTAAGAGAATATTTTCCTTCCTCCACTAATTTCAACTATCCAGTAAAAGTTCAAAAACAACGGGAATTCTGACGGATGGTAAAC
This sequence comes from Angiostrongylus cantonensis, assembly GCA_009735665.1. Taxonomy (NCBI): domain Eukaryota; kingdom Metazoa; phylum Nematoda; class Chromadorea; order Rhabditida; family Metastrongylidae; genus Angiostrongylus; species Angiostrongylus cantonensis. The sequence continues at coordinate 1,666,033 of MQTX01000052.1, forward strand.
GATCGAATTTCCGTCAACGATGGGCGATCATTGAGTGCTAAAATTTCTGAGAGTGAAGCGCTTCATCTCTTCACTTCTCATTCTACTGTACCAGCATTTTCTGAACCCGAAGATGTAGGGTGTTGTGGCACCTACAATTGGTTAAAGACCGATCAGTAGCTCCTGACACTAACCGATATCTATTGAGCTATTCCTTTTAGTAAGGAGATAGGTATTAACTGAAACTAAAATACTACTAAAATACTAACAGGCTTGTGAATCTCGTCGTAGTGCGATTTGTCGTAGCCTGAATCGACCATTGTAGATCTGGAATAAATTATTCCCAGATTGAACAAGATTTTCAAAATTATGACAAAATTCGTTCAATTGTTCATGTATTTTTTTCTGTTTTATTTTATACGACTTTCTTCACTTCTCATTCTACTGTACCAGCATTTTCTGAACCCGAAGATGTAGGGTGTTGTGGCACCTACAATTGGTTAAAGACCGATCAGTAGCTCCTGACACTAACCGATATCTATTGAGCTATTCCTTTTAGTAAGGAGATAGGTATTAACTGAAACTAAAATACTACTAAAATACTAACAGGCTTGTGAATCTCGTCGTAGTGCGATTTGTCGTAGCCTGAATCGACCATTGTAGATCTGGAATAAATCATTCCCAGATTGAACAAGATTTTCAAAACTATGACAAAATTCGTTCAATTGTTCATGTGTTTTTTTCTGTTTTATTTTATACGACTCGTCTTCACGTCTGGGAGAGCCTGGCAAGCTGCCCGTGAGTATAACCAGCCCCCACTTTCAAAGCCCAGCAAGCCATACGTGGGAATCAAATATGCTAAGTACAGTAAAAAAACGGGCCTCATTCTTCTGACCCCGAAAGAGCCCCAATTTAGCAGCGTTGGGTAGGACGAGTACGGAAAGGCTGCTAAAATCCCAAAGCCAATGGAGGCTGCCTGGATCAAGAACTATGGTGACGATAGGTACCTACAGTGCACGTACACTTGCATCCGAGTCCCCGATCGAAGACTTGCTCACGCAAGCAAGAATGATAAGGTACGACGTCATCGACATGGCCGAGACGAGACGACGCCACCCATTCAACGCTGTCTATGACATTGGAGAAAAACTGTTCCTCGGAACATGCGACAGTAGAGGAGTAGGCAGGACCGGCGTTCTCGTCAATACGAGTTTGTCTATGAACATCGATTCATTCGAACAGTTTACAACCCGAATTGGACGTTTACGATTAAAAAGATGTGGATCGACACCGGCTTTGACAATCTTCGTTGTTTACGCGCCAACATCAAACTATGACGAAGAAGAAGTCGAAGGGTTCTACATGGGCCTGGCGAGGTTTCACAGAGAAGACCATACATTCTTCAAGGTCATCATTGGAGATTTCAATGCCAAGATCGGGCTAAGAAGATCGTCTGTGGAACGTCACATTGGGACCCACGGATTAGAATGGAACGAAAAGGGTGAGCGGCTCTCTGAGTTTATCATGGCGAGCAAGACCACCCATGGTAACTCGCAATTCCAGAAGCCTCATCGTCAAGGCTGGACGTGGGAATCTCCCAATGGAGAGTATCTCCCACGAAATAGACCACATCATAGTAAATTGAAAGTTTTGCCTAAGCGATGTCGCTGTTGTCCCAAAATTTTACACGGGATCAGACCACCGTCTCCTTCGTGCAAGACTTTATTTTTCACGGAAAGGAGAAAAAGCCGCTAAATTCAAAAACC
>MQTX01000052.1:1675833-1692956 GCA_009735665.1 Angiostrongylus cantonensis
AGAGACGTCTGTCTCCAGAAACTCTCGAGCTGACAAGTCAGCGTGGAATCGCACGAGCTGCAGTCAACCGTGAGCTAACGTCCGAACTTGCGAAACAATGCAGACAGGCGATAAAAGAAGATCTTAAAGACTGAGGAGCAGCAGTTATGGTCGAAGCTGCAGAGGGTGGGAAAAGCATTCGCAAAACCGTCGAAGCTTCGCCAATTACAAGACCTAGATGGTCGCACTCCAACACCCAGACGGAACAACAACAGCGTCCAGAAAGGCAATGGAGAAAATCACCTACGAATAGTACTCACATCTCTTCGATAGCCACCTCCACTCTCCGTCTTATGAAATAAAAGAGGATGGATATGTTGTTCTACCGATTCTCCCTTCCGAAATCCGACATGCCCTCTCGTCGGTGAAAAATCGAACAGCACAGCACGAACAAGGTCAGGACAGGATAAGATCAGAACATCTGATGAACGTCGGGCCAGCCCTCGTAAACACACTGGCTCGACTCTTGAGACGTTACCTGTCTGAATGCAAGGTCCCTACTCGGTGGAAGACCAGCAAGACCGTGTTGTTGGTCAAGAAGGGCGACCTACACGATATAGGCAACTATCACCTAATCTGCTTGCTGTCTGCCGTCTACAGACTTTTCACTCGAGTCATCCTTAACAGGATTGACAGGACACTGGACGAAGGACAGCCGTGCAAGCAGGGTTTCGAAAAGGATTTAGTACGATAGACCACATTCACACGATAACAAGGTTCATTGAAGTATCGCGAGAGTACAAAAGTCCGCTCTATCTCACTTTCATCGACTTAGAGAAGGCTTTTGATTCGATTGAGATAGAAGCAGTCATGGAAGCCATTGGTAGTCAAGGAGTCCCTACTCAGTACATAAAGATTCTAAATGAGCTGTACAAAAAATTCACAACCAACATTTCACCATTCTACAACGATATTAACGTTGACGTCAAAGGAGAAGTTAGGCAAAGCGATACAATCTCGCCAAAATAATTTACTGCCACCCTCCAGAACGTCATGCGAACATTGGAATGGGATAATATGGGAGTGAAAATCGACGGTCGGCAGATACATCACCTTCGCTTGCTGATGGTATCGTTCTTATAACACCAGACATTAGCCAAGTGGAACGAATGCTTGCGGACTTTGATTTCAGCATGTGGAAAGATTGGTCTTCGACTAAATCTAAAGAAAACGATGTTCATGAAGAGCAGATTGGTTTCGTTTGCCCCATTCACGCTGAACGGAAGGAATATCTCCGAAGGCTCCAGTTATGTCTATCTAGTGTCTATCTAGGTCGGGAAATCAATATGATGAACGACCTAGCTCCAGAGCTCAGCAGAAGGAAAAGAGCGGCTTGGGGAGCTTTCAAGAGCATCGAGGATGTAGTGAAGAAAACAACGAACAGCCTACTCCGTGCCCACCTTTTCGACTCAATGGTTCTTCCTGCCCTAACGTATACGTCAGAAACCTGGTCGCTACGTAAGCAGGATGAAGGATCACTCAGCGTTATCGAACGCGCAGTCGAAAGGACGATGCTAGGAGTATCCCGTTTCATACAAGTAAGGGATGGGATCTGAAGCCCCGACCTAGGTCAACGATCGAAAATCAAAGATGCCGTTCTATACGCCAAACAGTCGAAGATAAGGTGAGCCGGACACGTAATTCGTATAAATGATAACCGATGAAGAAAAGCCGTTAGCGACTGGATTCCTCGGGATGTCAAACGTACTGCAGGAAGACCACCGACCCGATGGTCAGAGTTCTTCACGAAAAGCCTAGAAGAAAGATATGATGCTCGACGAGTCCCTAAAGCGAGGAGAACCCACTGGGCTACTCTTGCACGCGATAGGGAAAAATGGAGAATTTACTGGCGCCCGTTCGAGTCACTCGACGATCAACAGGACTACAGGGGATACAGGTGACTTTTTTATATTATATTTTTACTTATTTATTACTGTTATTTATTAATTGCTATAGATTACTATTTTGTTATGTATTATTACTTTGTTCTTATTTTATTTTCTTACAGCACCGTCAATTTTTAGAACCACAATGATGCTGAGATATTTGCTGTAGGCCGTTGGTGCCTACGGTGGCGATTGAACACGCTATCTCTTTGCGGCAGGGAGCTGACGCGTTCATCACCACACAATCAAAGTCCTTCGTTTCACCTTTCTCTCAACCGTGTTATGGTTTTATTTATTTTTCTGTTAGTTTGTTTTAGGTTATTTATTTAATTTTACACTCTTTAGTTCTTTATTTCTTAATTTAACTGCCCTTGAAACCCGTCTACGAAGATTCAAATAAAATATTTCATCGCGAAGAAACCAGCAATAATGTCATCTATTAAGTTCGCAGTAAAATAATGGAGATTAAGACCCACCCTAAAACGTAGTTATGTGACATGTCTGAAAAATCCTCTAATCTAAGAACCTTAAGCAGACTCCAAGTGTTCGCTTAAGAAGCATTGGACGAATGAAAGCTGTAGGCGCGCATTTTCGCGAAGTCGATCGACGCCGATAAGCCACAAGTCCCTCCCTGCCCTTCCGTCTAGAGCTGTGAGGCCCAACATATGCTCCTTAGGAAGTTCTCGTCCCACCCTTTCCTTTTTGCCTTTTCTGTTCTAGTAAATAATTTGACACTTACTTTTTAATGAAAAGGAAATTGGCTTGAACTTGGCAATAAGTTGTTTTGCAATTCATAAGGACGCAAACCAAGCAGTCGGAAACTTTCCATTGGTAGATGTGAGATTTCTTGTAAGGTCAAATATAAACCCAAGAAGTGTTCTGTCGTATTGTGCGTTTTATCGAAATTTTACTATTTATGAGGTTATGAGATATACTGCAATTGTTTTTAGTGACGCAAAACAATGTCTCAATAAACGAACGAACATTAATAAAAATATTGATCGAGACATCGTTTCAAAATTATAATAGATATAATAGATAATAAGATAAAAGCGAAATTATGGTAAATAAGGTAAAAAGTGGGATTGGGATTCAAGTTTAGGTATGGAAGAAAGATCTACATTTTTGAATGAGTGAAAACTATTATGTAGCAAGGGTACCGTAGTTTCCACAGCTTACCTACTCGAGATGGATTGGTTGTCCAAATCTGGTGGCAAGAGGCCGCACATTGATTGTGGTCGTTCGCATGGTTCCTCCAGACTGCCAACTTTTTTGGTTCTTTCCCTGCAACCATTTGTAATTTTATATTCTATTAAAATGACTTTTCGGGAGGTTTTCTAGCACTATATTAAAAATCATTTCTAGCCATTTCGATAAAGGAAGGTAAACATGGCAAACAGGGTAAAAGGCAGCTTTAAGATAACATTATCGGCTCATTCCATAACTTTCATTTTTGAGTTAATGGTATGTTCAAACTTCAACTGGGCAGTTGGAATTGGAGAACGTAGAGCATTGGGGGATAGGCGACGAGTTGCACGGTGGTAGTGATGTCTGTCACCACGAGCGTGGTGCTAATTCGTTTCCCCTCCGGGCCAACCAAGCCGCTCATCCCTCCAGGGTCGGTAAATTAGTATAACACTTGTCCCGGAAAAAGATCACCTTCTGCAATTCAATTGGGAACGGCCCAGCCTGACTATCTTAGGACTTCAGGAAAAACTGCTCGACCAGCACTCTAAGGCATTCAAAATAAAATGAAACTCCTCAAGCAGCAATAGAAGTCACACTTAAAAACTTGGAAGATCTTCGTGAAAAATGCATGCGAGGAAGCGATCGAATGTGAAAAGTGCTTGGATCCGCACAGTAGACGTGCAGACGGGTCATATAAAAGAAAAAAACGAAAGAAATCACTGAGGTTATACGTGCCCTTTAACATGATCTCTATTACGATTATGCTCTGTGGCAACAAAGTCCTCAACCTTTTGGGATTTAAAAAAATTGTGCTGTGTCTGGAAAGCGCTTCATCCGACCCACTGACATCGGCGATCGCCTGTGGTGATGATCTAAAAACGCTCTAGCACAGCTATTCCAGAATCATAAGGAAATTCTGCAAAACTACCACTGAATGACATCCCGCATAGAAAAATAGTTTATGCAGGGCAGTGAGCCGACTGCACAAAGTGTTAGGACCCCCAAAATGTCAGGCACATGAAATAGGCAAACTAAGATCTAATTTGAACGTTTGCCCAAACATATAAAAGAAAAAAACGAAAGAAATCACTGAGGTTATACGTGCCCTTTAACATGATCTCTATTACGATTATGCTCTGTGGCAACAAAGTCCTCAACCTTTTGGGATTTAAAAAAATTGTGCTGTGTCTGGAAAGCGCTTCATCCGACCCACTGACATCGGCGATCGCCTGTGGTGATGATCTAAAAACGCTCTAGCACAGCTATTCCAGAATCATAAGGAAATTCTACAAAACTACCACTGAATGACATCCCGCATAGAAAAATAGTTTATGCAGGGCAGTGAGCCGACTGCACAAACTGTTAGGACCCCCAAAATGTCAGGCACATGAAATAGGTAAACTAAGATCTAATTTGAACGTCTGCCCAAACACTCCATGATGACCACTTTTCCAGTAATCGCCCTTCCTGGCGTGTGTGTAGCGGTTACAGACGCTCTGCAACGCACATGTGGTTATCGGTTAGAAGCCTCGCCCAAGGTTATGCAAGCTTTCCATCTTTTCGAGTTCGGTAAATTTATATCAGACTATGTCTAAGAAAGCACCAGTATTGACTTTATATATGAATGGGCTACCGTAACTCATTGCATAAGCCAGATGTGCATTAAATGATTTGTAGCGATACTCGATGAAGTGGCGCGTTCCTCAGGGATTTACCACGCCGAAACCTTTATCTTTTTTTAATCCCTCTTTTAAACTTTACTTACTCTTCAATGCTGACTAAGTATGAAATTTTATTATTAAAATGTAAATTTTTGCTTATCAAACACTCCATGATGACCACTTTTCCAGTAATCGCCCTTCCTGGCGTGTGTGTAGCGGTTACAGACGCTCTGCAACGCACATGTGGTTATCGGTTAGAAGCCTCGCCCAAGGTTATGCAAGCTTTCCATCTTTTCGAGTTCGGTAAATTTATATCAGACTATGTCTAAGAAAGCACCAGTATTGACTTTATATATGAATGGGCTACCGTAACTCATTGCATAAGCCAGATGTGCATTAAATGATTTGTAGCGATACTCGATGAAGTGGCGCGTTCCTCAGGGATTTACCACGCCGAAACCTTCATCTTTTTTTTAATCCCTCTTTTAAACTTTATTTACTCTTCAATGCTGACTAAGTATGAAATTTTATTATTAAAATGTAAATTTTTGCTTATGTTATAAACTGAATGGATTTTTTTGATGAAAAACTCAGTAACCTCAAGTGCGAGCACGATGAGCGTCTCAGAGTGGTGACAGTAGCCAGCGGCGAAGGTAGCTCCTCGATGGAGGAGAGCTTTGGAAGGCGATGCTGCAATTATGTTGAGAATAAAGTCGCCAAGCATTAATTTGAATCGTCTCTATCGTCTTAATGTTTTTAGAAGCTCGCTGACAGTAAGTGTCAGAAATAAAATTTTATGATAGTGACTGTTTCCAGTTTTCTGGAATGCGCGAGTGCCTTTCCACGTCCCACAACTTCCTTGCAACACGTAACTTCTGGGATCAGTACAGGTGAGACCAAATGCCACTTGGAAAGTATGTATGATCTTTTGAGGCTTAGAAATAGAAATTCTTTCACATTGAAAGGTGAAATTACTGGCTTACACTCAGCTCAGGTTTAGTTGAGGTGTGCCATATTGGTTGTGTTGCATTGCTCAACAACGCTGGTTCCTCGTCCTCTAACTGTAAGAAAAATTGCTTTTTAAAATAATAAACGCTTAAGTCTATTAATAAATTGTTTCCTACATAAATCATTCTTAAGTCGAACTTCAATAAAGTTGAAACTACGATAAGGAGAAGAACTGAATGAGAATGGATTAACATGACGAGATTGCAAAAGCTGAAGTAAGTTTTTAAGACTAACACTTACAAGTAATGAAACGCTATCATTTTATACAGTACAAAAAAAGAATATATTGCTTTCATTATATAAAAAAGCTTGCAGAGAATTCGGTTGAAGAGTCGATTACTCGAACCTCCGGTGAATTAATGTTCAAGTGTTTGGTAAGCTCGGTAACTAGGTTATTAAGATATTCCGGTCTCTCATTAAACTGTCCTGTTTTGCTAACGAGCAGACCATACCTTCATTACTGAAAAGCTGGAATGTTGAGGTGATATTATCATATTGTCTGTCAAACAGTCAAAGAAAATATCACAGTAAGCAACCGACAGCAAGGACCCGTCCTCGGGAACCACTGAGCATGTCGTAGAAACCAACGAAGATGAGGACATTTCTGAATTGACAAAGTTGAGAGTATATCCAGAACACTTATGATGGAAAATTTAAACAAAATAAATTTGAGAAAAAATTGTTAAAAAAGAAACTAGATAGCGCAGAGTTATGAGAAAGTTCACGGTTGAAGGATAGAAGATTATGATGCTCTGACCTCTCGGCTCATGAATTGGATATAAAAAATAAAAAAGGACAAATCTCAGCGTTTATCAATCCCTGACGGATGTACCGTGAAATCGACTTCATCAAGCATCATTGGAGGTTATCGAATGCATTGGCTTACACAGTGACTTATGGTAACTAGCGAGGTATAGAGTCAGTGTTGCTGTTCTCCCAGGCAGGTGTGGTACGAATCTGGTGATCCCCATTGGATCGGTGGTGAACCTTAGGTCTGGGATTCATCTCATGTGCAATACAGAGCGACTCTAACACTGCGCTACATGCGCCATGAAGTGGATGGGAAGAATTATTGCATTCGATTTTTGTTATTCTATCTTGAAAAAGCAACCTCGTTGTGAAAGTTGCTCGTACGGTTCGGGAAGCGTGTTGGTTTGACAGCTGGTAGTCACCATTTGCCACTGTGGCGTCGCTAATTGATGTGAATTCTGCTCGCATGAATCAGGGGTCGCATCCGTCTGACAGCTGGTCGATGCTGTTTGCAATTCTGGCCCCGCTACATCTTCGACGATTCTGTTCAGGCGATCGCTTTGCACGAATTTGGAGAATAAAATCGACCTAAAAATTAATGCAAGGACTGCCGCACATTTCTCAAAATACGAAGTCGGAATCTTGGAGGTTCTTAAAACACAAAGCTATAATATTGAAGACATTCCATTAATGAGCGCTCCACAATCACTGCGTGGAACAAGAAGTTTCATCATACCGAAAATCGTTTTTGCGCGGCTTGATCCTCTCTAGTGTTTTAACAGTTTCGTAGCGAGCTCGATTATGCCTGAATGGCCATCGCCCGTGTGTTAGAAACGGTCGGTGGAAACGTGATAAACCTGCAAAAACAATCATGAGTAACGGAGGACTCAGACAAGAGCTCTTCGAAACCCACCAGTTGAGAGATCTCTGCTAGCGAGGCTGCTCGCTCTCGTGGCCGCAGATTCAGGTGGACAAACCGTCGAAGCCTGAATGCTAAACTGACATCTATTAAATATCTTAAACTCATAAGAGTGTGATCCGAAACTAGAAGACAAAAAAATACGAATATTAGTACTCATAAATAATGCCTCCTGACGGTTTGCCGCCTCATCGTGGCTGGGAGGTGTTCCTGGGTGTCGGGCTGTCATGTACACCGAGGGGAGGGATTCACCTCCCCCCCAACAGGGTCCTTCAAGATAGACGGTTCTGGCCTACCAAGCCTTCCATCACTGCGGGATCGGCGAATTGGTACCAGACATGTTTGGGAGGATAGCAGCACTGGGTCCATACATCGGTAGACCACCGCAGCTCCTTGTAAAGGCCAGATATGCATTCAGTCACCTCCGAACGATACTTAATGAAGTCGAATGCATGGCGCGTCCCTCACGGATTGATCAACGCCGAGAGCTTCATCTTTTTTATTCTTTATTTAGCTAAAAAAAATCAGTGTTAAACGAAGAGCGCTGAAAGCTAAGCCATACTTTAATTTACCACCTGTTCATTACACTCTACTTGCGCATAGACTGTTTTCAGAGCAAAAAAATTCCCGTGTTTGAAGCAAAAGATCAATTCTTTAAAGCAACGTTGCAACTAGGAAAAAACCACTTGTTTACGACGAAAATTCTCAACACCTTCTTTATGATATTCAACACCAGTGAACTACGTCACAGTTAAAAAAGGTAGGATGAAAAAAGCTATAAACTCCTAATTATTGAATAGAAGATGACTGCACTATCCGATGTTGAAGCAGTAGTTTCAAATGGGGCTTGGCGAAAAGGGGAGAGATCGACTTGGCGAAATTTTAGGTGCTGACCTTCATCATCGACGGTAGCTCCTCTTGGCTCTTTTGACGCTGTTGTTCTTCGTCGCTGTCGCTGTCACTTTCATCATGAAGACCTAATCGTGATGCAAGTAGGTTGTTCGCGATCCTGGAGGTGTACTTCAATAAAACTGTAGCGTAATATTGAAATTAGATAGAAATTTAGAAAGAATACTTAATGAAGTCGAATGCATGGCGCGTCCCTCACGGATTGATCAACGCCGAGAGCTTCATCTTTTTTATTCTTTATTTAGCTAAAAAAAATCAGTGTTAAACGAAAAGAGCGCTGAAAGCTAAGCCATACTTTAATTTACCACCAGTTCATTACACTCTATTTGCGCATAGACTGTTTTCAGAGCAAAAAAATTCCCGTGTTTGAAGCAAAAGATCAATTCTTTAAAGCAACGTTGCAACTAGGAAAAAACCACTTGATTACGACGAAAATTCTCAACACCTTCTTTATGATATTCAACACCAGTGAACTACGTCACAGTTAAAAAAGGTAGGATGAAAAAAGCTATAAACTCCTAATTATTGAATAGAAGATGACTGCACTATCCGATGTTGAAGCAGTAGTTTCAAATGGGGCTTGGCGAAAAGGGGAGAGATCGACTTGGCGAAATTTTAGGTGCTGACCTTCATCATCGACGGTAGCTCCTCTTGGCTCTTTTGACGCTGTTGTTCTTCGTCGCTGTCGCTGTCACTTTCATCATGAAGACCTAATCGTGATGCAAGTAGGTTGTTCGCGATCCTGGAGGTGTACTTCAATAAAACTGTAGCGTAATATTGAAATTAGATAGAAATTTAGAAAGAAAAAAAAGTATTCATTTTGAGCACAAAGGTACAAACATCACATATGTAACTGCCGATCAACTCATCATCTGTTCCCTAAGCATTGTGCTCGTCCATTATTGAGGGGATATGCTAATAAAAGAAAAATCGTCGTCACTTTATTAAAGAAACACTTGGGAATTACGATTTTTGCTATGAATTACCTATGGCTAAAAATAGTGTAACATTCGCTTGTAGTAGAAAAGGAATAGTGTCATTCCATGTAAGGGAATCGCCATTTGAGTCTAAAGAGGAGCAGTGCACTCTCTTGTGCAGTTAACAGCTGTATTGAAGTGTAGACCAAATGTCCATCAAACGCCGATCTTATCACTACTGTTGTGCCATGTGGTGAAGGAACACTACAGCTTTAGCTCCTCCACAGCATGGAAAAAGCAGAATAACAAAGACAGACTAAATGTGAATTATGACTTATTGAAGTCGAATGCACGGCGCATCCGTCAGGGATTGATCAACGACGAGAGCTTTATCCTTTTTTCTGTTTCAATGATAAGCTAACACGAGGCCCTTACTGAATATTTTTCCAGCGAACGTTTCGATATCTTCGTTTCCCTGGGAGCCACACACATGTTCATAAAGTATTCTCATAGCAGGCACGTAGTGCAGTGGTAGTGATGACGATCATCACGAGCACAAGCCTGGTTGGAGCTCTCACCGAAGTCACCAAACTTGTCTTTCATTCAGGTTGGAAAATTGGCTCCAAGCTTGTTTGGAAGCAGTTGAATACCTGCAATCCAACTGGGAGCGCTCTAGGTCGGCTATTTCAAGACCTCATGGAGAAACGACTCAACCAGTAGTATTACTCCACCATTAGTATTAATAGCTTTTTGCTTTAGATTTCAGACAACGCTCTCATTGTTTTCGACGAGTTTTGTAAGAAGTCAGAAAAGACTGCATGGCGCATCTCATAGGGATTGATCAACGCCGAGAGCTTTATCCTTTTATTTCATTTTAGCTCAGATGCTTATTTGCCGATCCTCACATAAAGTTCAAGTTACACCAGGTCTAGAATTCGTTTCATTCCTTTGTGGCCACCTTCTACAGGTGTCGTTGGGTTTGTGAGTGAGATTAACTGCAACATAAAATCTGCCACCTTCTCCCTTCACTGAAATATTGAATATTGATGGAAAGTGGTCTCCTTTAGGAATTCGAGACAATGGGGTGGTTCTAAGCCTTTACTACAGAAAGGTGCCGTCTCTCTGAATCTGGATCTGGTGGCTTTCGTACCCGTGATTACCTTGAGAAGGTGCTCAAGTTCTATCGACCACAACGACCGAGACGCTTGCTATGCCTTTCTCTCAACCACGTTTTTCGCCCTAACGGGGCTAACAGCATTCACTCGTAATCGGAAATTATCTGGAGAGCTCAAATCGGCATTGAGCCCTATTTAGTTTAAGATGTAGCCCAAATCATAATTTCATAGGTTCTACCCTGATGTTCCGCGTTTTGCTCACATCTAAGCATCATCGTGATTGTAGCTCACATCGTACCGTGTCACGAAAAGGAATAGGCAACAAAAAAAGTTAGCTACTGAATTTTCAAACATTCCGGAAATGTTACGAAAACTTTTTCTTCCGTTCATTTTCAAACCAAAAGTATAATGATGTAGAAAATTTTTTGCAATGAAGCAAAATCTAAAACAAAGTGTAAAACAGGTTAGCACAAAATACTTGATATCTTAAACTCATAAGAGTGTGATCCGAAACTAGAAGACAAAAAAATACGAATATTAGTACTCATAAATAATGCCTCCTGACGGTTTGCCGCCTCATCGTGGCTGGGAGGTGTACTCTTGGGTGTCGGGCTGATTCACCTCCCCCCCCAACAGGGTCCTTCAAGATAGGAGTTCGGCTTTTCCATCAGGAAGCCTAGCTAAAGAGTAAGCCAATACCTGGATCGGCCAACGCTCTGGTATCTGGTATCAAACTAGTCGCGTGGTGGAATATCTCCCTTCTATCTACAAAGGCTGCGACTGCCTGTAGTGGTGAAGACCTGGGTCAGCCTTTGGCTAAGTTGACCCCAGAACTCCAGAGAAAACACAATGGTTAAGTCAGCAAAACGAAAAATCGAGCTTATGTTGGCGTCCGCACAACTAGTGAGGACGGATTGTCCTAGTATCCATAAAATATGTGGATTTAAATTTTTATCTGTAAAAAATTGGAAAGTGAAACTTGAAGTTCAAAATGTCTAATTTTTTTGCTTTTTGCTGTTGAGTCCGTCTTTGCGCTAGTAGGCATATAAAAGGTGTGCAGCACCTCAGCAAAGTTGCAAACGTGACGAAGGGTATCACATAAGTAGCAAATGTCGTTATGCGACTAAATATCACTCTAAGTAGCTGAACAACTCACCGCCCAGCCATCCAGTCCTTAGCGTCGGCCATAAAGCCCGTCTCCTTCGTGATATTATGCATAGGCAAATTGAGGAGATTACCTGAATGAGAGATGATTGTATGTGAAAATTCCCAACTGATGTGGGTTGGTACAATCATCGACAACTACGAAGTAGCAAATATGTCATCACTATAGTCGTCGTACAGTATCCGGAATTTTTTGAAAAAAAAAACATGATGTGGAGAAATCAGCATCTATGGAGATGATCATCCAGTGGAGCCTGCACATGCACAAACATAAGGCACGTCAATAAAATTTTTTTACTCAATGAACGAACGCTTTCGTTGCTGAAAAACAAGGACAACGCTACAAAGTTAAAGCACGAGGCATCTTGCTCTTAACAGCTGTATTAAGATAAGCAAACATTTTCGCCTTTTTCACAAATACTCTTTAAATGCGCCTATATAATGACTTTTCGGACGAACGAATCACCGCGTCATAGCTCACAGCGTATAGTGCAGTGGTTATAGGTGTTACAAGATACTTGCTGAATCGATTGCCTGTTCGATCCCTACCCACGGGCTCAGCAACCCTTTCATCGTGCGGTCGGTTACGAGATTTGTCTGGGAAGATATAACTACTGGGTAAATACATTCTAGGTCAAATGTACGAACTGGATGTGCAATATGTCACCTCGGTGACGTTTAATGAGGTGAAATGCATAGAAAATACCACAGTCTAGCTGAGGTATAAGAAGAAATTTGTTGACTTTCCCAAAGTTTTCAGCCGATGTCATAGCCCTTTCCCAAGTTGTTTAGAGTAAGCGTCTACCATCATGGTGGTGTTGACTGGAGAAAATTCATAATAAAGAGCCTATTCTGAGCCTCCGATTTCTCTGGAAGCTCTCTAAAGGACAACAATTAAGATATCCACTTAACACTCTCACGATGGCACCTAATTTCGCTTCTTTGCCACAATCGACGACGTCTAGTTTTCATCCTTTACGAAACTGTAGTTTTTAGACAAGAAAAAAACAATAATTTTTCGATAAATGGAGGACACGGTTAGTTTTGGACATAACAAGATTGTAAGAAATACGTTATACTATTTTATGGGTATAAATGATATGCATGGTGTTACAATGTTAACTTTTTATTTGCTGCCTACAACAATTTCCACGACAGGGTATTATGCGAAATACAACCACAATGATTCTCAGTTATTTGCAAAACTCCGGACCGCAGGTGTCTGCTGTGAGGAAAGAACGCGGTATTACCCTTTCTGAGGGCTAACGCATAGACCACCACACTATGCAAGTCCTTCATTTAGCCGGTCTGTGCTCTAAAACTGTTCTATCGATAGAACTAGTAAAAGACAGACGAAACAAAGGATCCACATGGTGTGGTGGTGAACGCGTTAGCCATCGGAAAGGGTTATAGCTTGTTCTTTCCCCACCGCAGACACTTGCGGTCTAGAGTTTTGCAAGTATCTTAGCATTATTGTGATTCAGTGGTCTTGTTTACTATTTCTCACAACGGTCCATCCTACAAAAACATTGTTAGCAATTGAAAGTGTTTTGCAACTTGAGCGTCTCTACTTCAGCGTTTTTTATACTCGCACACTCTAAATGGGAAGTATGATTCAATGAAGCAGTGAAAAATGAAATAATAGCCTATTACCACCGAATTTCAAAGCAAAAGCAGACGAGCGGCTTGGGTAGAGCGAAGATGTAGTTAAAAGAACAAAGAACATCCGACTCCGTGCCCACCTTTTCGACTCAACGGTACTTCGTGCCCTAAAGTATGCGTCAGAAACCTGGTCTCTGCGTAAGCAGAATGAAAGATCATTGAGCGTTATCGAACGCGCAGTCGAAAGGACGATGCTGTGAGCACCCCGTATAACACAAAGGAGGGAAGGGATCCGAGCTCCGATCTACGTCAATGGTCAAAAATCAAAGATGCCGTTCTAGGCAACAAGCTATCGAAGGTAAGGTGGGTGGGACAAGTAATGCGTATGAACGACAACCGATGGGCAAGAATCGTTAGTGACTGGAATGAATAAATATCCGTGTGCACGTGTTCTTTGGTGCCAAGTTGTGGTGCATGGAAGATGTTCCTTTTCGAAGTCCCAATCTCAGAAGGTAAGCATTTATGTTAGGAAGCCTATCGAAAGATAGATTAATGTTCGAAAATCTTATTATACCAAAAAACTTATACACATGACAATGACCCATCCTCTGATCTATAAATGGCGACTAGAGCTTCTTGTGATAACCTGAACACACTTTATAATGCTTATTCGAGAATCTCAGAGGAAATGGAAACTCGCCCAGCAACAAACGACTGGAATAAAAAACAATTGGACCCAATAGATTTCCCATTCGCAGAGGAAGATGCCATTCGATTTATTGGCTGAGGAAAGAGAAACAAATCGGACTTGAAGACAGCGATAAATTCTCGCCCAATTCAATAAAACTTGATTTTTTAATAACACAAATCATACCATACAGCAAAACGATGTGTTGTGCCCGTCGACTTCTATGAGACAAGACCACTATGAACGTTTCAGCGAACATAAGGAAATAAATCACGATTCTACTCTTGTTTATAGCAACACATGCTTAGTTAGATAATTATACGACTCCTCTACGCATGACGTGTTGGTGGTAGCTAGAGCTTGAAGAACCATGAGCGTTTTTTTCCAATGACATGCAGAATGTTATTCGAGCGTGATTTACCCGAGATAACCGTAAGCGCTCTCAGGCTGCCACCGCAGGTAATTTCATGGGTTTGTGGATTTTAGAGAAATGTACAGTATTCCGACTCGAATTCTTCAGGGTGAGACTGATTTTTGTGACAGCAGGAATTATTGCGATTAGGCGATCGAGAGACCGCTCATCCACGGTGTAACAGGTCTATCTGGAATTGGATAGCATAGGGCTATGTGCTAATTCTAAAAGATTCCACCAAAGACTCCGGACCTGTGGTTTGCGATAAATTTTTTTGAGATAATTTTTTAAGAGCAACAGGTTTTGAAATCTAAATCCTTCCTTGCCAATATGGAAGAAAACTACTATATGCACTAATGATGTGATTGAGCGGAAACAAACGGGAGCTGGATTATCCCAAAGAGACGGAGTTAGGAGCTCAAAATACTATAAATCTTTCCGGCGCATGGTTATGTATTTGTTTTCAAGATTTTGCTTGAGTTCACTTAGTCCTAACGCGCTTTTTCTCAATCTATTATAGAATAAGCTATCGTAACCATTCCACTACAAATTAGGCAATGGTGCGTGTGAATTCTTACAGCCTTCAAGCGCTTATGCTGTTGAAATCCGTAGAAAAGTTCGTATGAATAAAAAGAAAGACAGAAAAAAAATACAAATGGGGTGTAATCAGGCTAGTACCGGGTTTGGAATGGAGCCAGTCACCTGTCATTCGGAACTCGAGCGGTGGCATGTCTTTGTCCATATATTCCTCCTGAGCAACAATCTCAGCCATCTTCTCAATCTCCTCGATGTATTCCTCTAGTAGACGATCTAGCAACCGTTCCAAAGCGGCCTGAGAATATGGGATTGTCAATTAGGTCTGCAACTAACGAACACATTGTAAGGAAAAAAGATGAGTGCAGCAATTTCTTGAAAGTTGATAGGCATTCGTGGCAACACCAACTATCTCAAAAAATACAGAGAAATAGTGAGTAGTATTTTGAAAAGTCTAAGGAAGCCTAAAACCTAACGAATTGATTGAGATTTTCCAAGGAAAACCACATTGGGAAAATTCAGAGAATGGTGGTCACATGTGAAAAAGAGCTATAAGAAATTTCAACCGTTGGATAGAGTGGGTACCGGATACTGGATAGACTGGATACTTCACCTCGAGGATTAAGCAAGCGTTTTCTGTATTTCACACATTCGGGGATGTCGCTTAGTGGTTTGAAGTAATATGCAATGCACAAATGGCTTTTGGTTCGATACCGCGCATCGGTCAAAGCCCTTCATCCTTCAGGAGACAGTGAAATAGTAACATATCAATGAAATAGTAGCATACTTGTCTAAGAAGATAAATACACTGACTAGATGCATCGGTAGGTCACCATAAGTCATTGAATAGACTAGACGTGGTAGCTCCTACAATGTTTAGTGAAGTCGAATCTACAGTGCTTTCTTAGGGAATTGATCAACGTCGGACTCCTTTTGGCTTTTCTATGTTCGGAAGCCACAAACCCTGACGTGAACCATGTTCGAGCCGATTAAAGCATAATGAACGCTAGTCGGTGACAGATAGAATGCACACAGACAAAAAGCGTTCTTCTAATCTCTTTGAGACGAAGGCAAATTTAAGGAGTGCACTTACCGTAGAATGCTGAGCTACGCTGACACTTTAGCATGCACATAATCATATCTGCGTATATGCGCTTGTTACATGTATTCGAATTGTATCACAAAGGTCATTTTGACAAACGACTGTAATCAACGTCGAGAAGTAAATAGATCGTTCTCGTGGCTCGTTGTCGCCCTGAAGAAGTGAGGGCTGGCTACTCCTGAAGAAATCTACACGCTGTTCATGACTTCCCTCCACGTGAAGGCACGATGAGTAATCCTACTGAATACTCCTTTGCCGAAAAGACCAAAAAAGAAAGGCTTCATACAAAAATACGCTGATTTCCTAGTAATTCGCCAAAACGTTATCCGTAATAGAATGTGTAAAGCAATAGTTTGCAGCAGTGAGAGACGGCTCATCGTCGGAATCTCATATAACCCAACAACTTTACTTTTATGAGAACCAAGTATCCTCGTGACTAATTGCAACGAAGTTGAAATACAAGGCAAATGTGTCGTATTGCAGAAATTTAGAGCTTTACTCATAAAGTGTAATATATTTCTCTCATGAAAAATATAGGGTCGTTGCTTCTTTTCTCTTAACCTTTACGTTAAAAATACGTTGTCACCTTTTATCGCTTTTTTTCAGTTTGAGGGATCCTTTTCGTCCACACCCCTGAAATACAATGTTGCAAGAGAACATCCATCTCTTTACACAATTTATTGACATATACCATTTTGCCAATTCAACCAACAGCTGCTCATGGGAGTTTAACATCCGTGGTTCCTAGTGATCGATTAATTTTTATTATACTCATCCATGGCTGTCTGAGGAGAGTCATGTGAGCAAGCAGGGTTTCCAAAAGGATTTAGTACGATGGACCACATTCACACGACAATCAGGCTCATTGAAGTATGGTGAGAGCACAAAAGACCGCTCTTGTCTCACTCTCAACGACTTACAGAAGGCCTTTAATTCAATTGAGATAGAAGCAATCATGGAAGCCCTTGGTAATCAAGGAGTCCCTACTCAGTACATAAAGATTCTTCGTGAGCTGTACAAAAATTTCACAACCAAAATTTCAGCATTCTACAACGATATTAACGTTGACGTCAAAAGAGGAGTTAGGCAAGGCGATACAATCTCGCCAAAATTATTTGCAGGAACTCTCCAGAACGTCATATGAACATTGGAATGGGATAATATGGGAGTGAAAATCGACGGTCCGGCAGATACATCACCTTCGCTTTGCTGAAGATATCGTTCTTATA
>MQTX01000053.1:0-137607 GCA_009735665.1 Angiostrongylus cantonensis
GAGCATCGAGGATGTAGTGAAGAGAACAAAGAGCACCCGACTCCTTGCCCACCTTTTCGAGTCAACGGTACCTTCTGCCCTAACTTAAGCGTCACAAACCTGGTCGCTGCGTAAGAAGGATGAAAGATCACTCTGTTATCGAACGTGCATTCGAAAGGACGATGCTAAGAGTATCTCGCATCACACAATTAAGGGATGGGATCCGAAGCTCCGAAATGCGTCAACGGTCGAAAATCAAAGATGCCGTTCTATACGCCAAACAGTCGAAGATATAAGGTGGACCGGAAACGTAATGCTTATGAATGACAACCAATAGACAACAGCCGTTTGTGACTTGATTTTTCGGAAGGTCAAACTCACTGTAGGACGACCATCCACCCGATGCTCAGAGTTGCCCACGAAGAGCCTAGGAGAAAAATATTATGTTCGACGAGTCCCTAGAGCGAGCAGAGTCCACTGGGCAACTCGATTTCTCGCCGACGAAATGGCATGCCGGATTTCCGAAGGGAGAACCGGTGGAACAGCATATCCATCCTCTTTTATTTCATAAGATGGGAGATGGACGTGGCTATCGAAGAGATCTGAGTAGTAATCGTGGATGATTTTCTCCATTGCCTTTCTGGACGCTGTTATTGTTCCGTCTGGGCGTCGGAGTGCAATCATCTTGGTCTTGTAATTGGCGAAGCTTCGGCGGGCTTTTCGAATGCTTTTCCCAGCCTCTGCAGCTTCGACCATTACTGCTGCTCTTCTCTCTTTAAGATCTTCTCTTATCGCCTGTCTGCATTGTTTCGCAAGCTCGGACGTTAGTTCGCGGTTGCCTGCAGCTCGTGCGGTTCCACGCTGGCCTATTAGCTAAAGAGTTTCTGGAGACAGACGTCTCTTGGTGACCTTCGAACTATCAGCTTTCATAGGGCTAACGTGAAGATGTGGAATGAGCCGATCGTATTCCTCGTCGATGCTGTCGACAATGGCATCTTCCCAACAGCCGACTAATGAGTTAAATAAGTCCCAGTTTGTGGTGGTTATGGGACTTCGGTTTTTGAATTTAGCGGCTTTTTCTCCTTTCCTCATGAAATAAAATCTTGCACGAAGAAGACAGTGGTTTGATCCCGTGTAGAATTTTGGGAGAACAGCGACATCAGTTGGCAAAACTTTCTATTTACTTTGAATAGAACTTTCAATAGAACCAAGGATGAAGTGAGGAAAACAAAGAACACTAAGCTCCGTGCCCTCCTTTTCAAATCCATTATTCCTCCTGACCTGAAGTGAGCGTCAGAAACCTGGTCGCTGCTTCAGTAGTATGAAAGGCCACGCCGCGTTGCTGAAGGCGCAGACAAAAGGACGGTGCAAGGAATGTCTTGTGTCACACGAGTGATGTGAGAATTCCGATTCTGCGACTTACGTCAACGATCGAAAATACGAAATCCGTTCTACAGGCAAAGCTGTAGAAGGTAAGATGAATCGGACAAGTAATGCGTGCTAACGGCAGCTAATAGACAAGAGCTGCTAGGATTGGATTACTAAGGATGTCAAACATACGTCAGGTATACTATCAACCGGGTAATCAGAGCTGCTCACGAAAACTTTAGGAAAGAGGATATAAAGCTCAACGAGTTCTAAAGGGAGCGGAATCCACTAAGATGCAGTTGCATACGACAAGGAAAAATTGAAGATTTGCTGATGCACGCTCGAGTCATTCGACGATCAACAGAACGACAGGTGATACAAATGATAGGCAGAAAAAATAATTGGAAACTGCTTGAGGACAATCCGTTCTTAAAAAGTGCCCACGAGATATTCTGATTCTTCAGCTATAATGTTTTGTTATTCGTCCGTTTGAACGAAGTTGGGAACACCACTGCATCCCCCCGTGCTATGGATTTCATAACGGAAATGTTCTATACCAATCTCTTTAGCTCCATTATCCTCGTCTCTCTACCTCGAAAGTAGCGCTTGTGAAAAACAGTCCGGGTTTCTGACCTATGAAGCTCGAGCTGCGATAACAACCATAGAGAAAAGCACAGCTTTAGGATACGATAACATCACCGCCGATTTCATTAAAAATGAAGGCCACAATTTATATATAGTTGTTGCAATCTACATGAAAACATACCGTTGCAAAGAGATAATCTCCGAGCAGTGGAGGGAGTCAGGCAGAGTAATCCTGGGTGACCGATGAAATCTTCTAGAGTGTTGTCCGATATGCATCTTGAGCGCACTCTACAAGCTGTTTATGTAGATTACTCTTTGCGCATATCGAAGACCTACAGGTACGTGATAAGCTGACAAGCTTGGAAAACTTACAAAAGACATAGCGAAACTGTCATTATAAACTTTCTTACGTCAAAACGCATAATACAACTACTACTGTAGAAGTAATTTTCCAATGTAATGTAATTTTTAACAAAATCGCATATTTCATTGCAGATTCGCAACCCAATCGTGCTTCCTAGACCCTAGGCACTATGCAGAATTATAAAAGGGCTCTGGAAACCAGTTTCAAAGGTCGACAAGCTAACGAAAAAATAACGACTCTCAAAAGCCAAAAAACTAGGAGTTTAGAAAAATATTTTGAGCTTTACTAGCACTAATATGTGATTCATACGGTCCGCAATGTTTTCCTCAACTAGTCACTTAAACGGTCACCAGGAAAGCTTCTCCTCTACAAAGATGGCCGCCGTATAGGCTTAGCTTGCTTGAGATATGAGAAAAGTGTTGCATTGCACAACGAAGACTTTTATTTTTACTGCTATACCTAGAAACATCTAGCTAGGACATGCATTTAGGGGACTAGGCATATCCAGCGGTAATATAGCGACGTCAGTGCACATCTAAGGGAGTACCCGCACAAACTAAGTTATGGATGGTGTACACCGAAGACATAAATCAATCCTACTCAACATAGATTTGGAGAACACGACTATGACTTGACCCTCCTTCTACGACAAGTATTTTTGATGCTTTTGCGTGATACTTCAGTTTTGGATTGATGAGTAAATACGAGGTCGTTATTGCACTATTCATTCATTCACGATAGTTGAACTAATGGCAGTTTCGCCTTCTTCAGAGATTAGAAAGCTCAAATAGAGATGCAATCTCCTTAGACGAACATGTTCATAACATCAGCAGACAAAACTTAACGGGCAGATTTTTCGTTCGCGTAAATAACATATTCTTTTGAACAGTCACTGCTTTGTCCTTTGTAAGTTTTCCCGTTATTCGATTTGAGTGGTTTTCACAATATGAACCTTTTATTTTCTGTCTACTATAACTTTTCACGTTAGGATCTGATGTGAATTACAACCACAGCAATGCCGAGATATTCACAAAACTTGGACACCGGGACAGATCGAACCACGATCTCCCTTTCCGGGTGCTCGTGCACACACTGCACCACGGCGGAGCTTACTCTGCGTTCCTCTCAACTAATTTTCTTCCTAAAGCTCTCATAAGCATTCATCCGTGAGGGAGATTGGTCTAGGAAGCAAAATCGGCATTGAAACCAGTTAAGCTGAGGTTTAATTCGCAGTGGTCTTCATGGCACAGTGTGTAATGCGTGAGCCTCCCGAAGGAAAAACGTGGTTTGATCTGGCCCAGCATCAAGTTTTCCGAATATCTCAGGATCGCTGTGGTTGTAACTCACCGTTTTCCTGTTTGTAAGTGCCTTAGTTATTTAGCAGAGACCGGCATCACGTGAACGAGGACGAAGAATGTATTTCGCTCAGGTCACAGAATAAGACAGAAGTATGGGGCTAGATCACCTGTGACCACAAAACACCCTTCCTACGGTTCACTTTTAGATTTTTACAATCTATCTACACGCTTTAAACGTCTTACTCGTCGATGTCTTGTATTCCTATCTGAGTGACTTTTACTTCAAAATCTTATCCATATGTCTTTATGAACTATTCCTGTCTAACCAAGTGTTTTTTTTCTCTTAGTTCCCCAACAAGGTGCCCTTTCACGCGTGCGAATGTGAAACAGTATGTGGACACGAAGCAGTCAACTGGATTCGTCAACGTATTCGACGCGAAATACTTTACAATAAATCAGATACATCGTACCCCAACTCATTCAGTCATCATCTATACCGTTAGCGCTTTCGTTTAGTATTTGTTGTACAAAGACGTGCCCTGTGGCCTAGTGAATAACGGGCGCTTGGTTTGTCTCAGAATGGAAACCTGTAGATGTTAAACTGCCCCCGTTATAGTGGAAAAGTTTGCAGGCAATGCCCAAAATTATTTTTAGAAAGAAGTCACTTTCTTGAGTTATTTACTAAGCTGTTCGGCTAATGATAGTACCGGTATTAATAATGAATATCCTTCTCTATTCTCCATCAGGAGAGACTATCTTAAATGAAATAAACAAGTGTTTATGAGAAAAGTCAGCGATACACAGATGTGAACAGTGTTATTCGAGCTGAAGATGATATTATCACCCCTAAACAAGACCACTTACTAGATGGGCACACATAGTTGAAGTTAAGTTAATCAGGTTTCGTGGCTTTGCAGACATCTCGAAGAGGGATAAAGTCGTTGACGTCGATACCATTAGACAGATGAGCACACCTGAAGAGCAACGACGGAACAAAAGACGATGAAATTTCAAACTTCTGAAGAATTTCTGTTCATTTTTGGGCAAACATTCACTGTAGTGGGCATCAGTTGTGTAGCGCTTGAAATGCCCTTTAAGGAGAATTGTTGTGTTATTCATAATTATGTGGTGATGTGCGCTTACTTAGTCATAATATAAACGGTTAACGTCTCGGCGTTAATCAATCTCCGACTGTGCGCCATGCATCCAACTCCATTCCTAGCACTATGATTGAACGCATATCTGGCTTATACAATCACTTCCGGTGGACTGCTGACGCATAATGTCAGTGATTCTATTCTACAGACAAGTCTGGTACCAGTATGACGTTTATGAAAAGGTGGAAGGTTCGGTGGACTGAAGGTGCAGAATAATCGAGCCAAAGACTTTGTGTTTATTGTAGAGAATCTCTAATCCACCGCGCTATACACACTACTTAAAAATGCACATAGTTTAACCTCTTAATAATTCGAAAAACCGACTGTCAATTAAATTCGATATCACTTAACTTATATTATCTTAGAGACCATTCTTTTACGAGTTCGTAAGGCAATATATTATAAATGGATGAAGAATGAAGCTCTTGGCGTTGATCAATCCCTTAGGGATACATCATACATTCGACTTCATTACGCATCGTTTGGAAGTGATTGATTGCCTATCTGGCCTTTAAAATGACTCGCGGTGGCCTACCGATGTGTCGAGCCAGTACTGGTGGGCATGGGTTTCTGGATATCTTCCCAGAGAAGTCTGGTACCAATTTTCTGATCCCGGAGGGATGCAAGGCTTGGTGGGCCATGGTCGCGGGGATCGATTCCATGTGTGTGGTTTTTACCAAGTGAAGATATGCAACTTTAAAAATACAGCATGAATTCCGAGATTAACTGGAGGTAAGATATTCCACATGGAAACATAGAGTTAGCGCCAAAAGTTAGTCACTAGTGAACACCTAAAAGCGCCCTAGAACGACTGTACCAGGCAACTAGTGAGATGTACTCGACCTTGCACTCCACGATATTCATAAAAAGGATCAAAGCCTTCAAACATGCTTTAGTAACCCCACAGAGATCGGAAAACATTCGTGAATTCCAGGGAACGAATCAAGCGAAAGAACATAATTCGAGTAATGTTTTTCTAAATGTAATTTGCAGACCATCGTCAATACAATGGCATTCTGCGATACTCTACCCTTTAATTGTCACCACGGTACAAAGAAGAAAATCTGATTTATTGAAGACCGTTATGTGCTATTGTGACCATAATATTGCGCCGCTTTATCGAGCAACATAGCTATCTACACTCGCTCATTGATGAGCTAACACGAGATGATTTTAAAAAGACTTTATTCAACCAACGTTTTGGCCTCTTCACCCTCAAGAGTTGGATTGATCCCAGTCGATAGTCCGCAGTTATTCCTTCTTCCGATTCTGGTCCATGTGATCTAATCAAGTCGATAAAACTGTTAAAAAGAATAAAGCTCTCGGCGTTTATCAGTCCTTGAGGGATGCGCCATACATTCGATTTCATTAAGTATCGTTTAGAGGTGATTGGATGCATATCTGGCCTTTAGAATGACTCGCGGTGGCCTACGAGCTAGTGCTGCTGTCTTCCCAGACAAGTCTGGTACCAATTTGCCGACCCCGGAGTAATGGAACGCTTGGTTGGCCATGAGAGCGGATCGATTCCACGTGTGTGCTGCATGGCGCCTCTGATCACTGCCCCATACGCACCTCTGTGATCGAATCGAGTCGATATTGTTCGAAATGTGGATGGTTCACTTTTTTTTTGGACAGATCAAGGGTAGTGGTATAATATGGAAAACATGAATCATGATGCATCATATGTTAGTGTTTATATCAGGCGATGTGGTTTTCATCCACTGTTCGACTCCATATTAGGAACTTTGGACAAAATCGGTGGTACTACTCTGTTATCTAGCCAATCCGAGAGACGTTAGCAACCTCGCGTCGGCTCATCAAGAAAACAATGAAATATCTGATCTATGGTGGGTTTAACAGAAATTCGATCTTGGGAGAATCTTACACACATCTTATAACCACAATGATGCTGAGGTATTTGCAAAACTCCGGATCGGACTGTCTATGGTGAGGAACGAGCGCGCTGTTGCCCTTTCTGGGAGCTAATGCGTTCACTGCCAGGTACCATGTGGGTCTTTCGCTTCGTCTCTCTCTCAGCTGGTTTTCTATCGATCAAGTGCAATCACCCACATCAGTCACACATCTTATAGTTATTGCATCCGAAATCTTTACAATCTACACATTTAGCATGGTAGTCACGCAAGTTTATTTTACTAGGCGCTTCATTCCATCGTGTAGCCACGTTTTGGTCCCGTCGCCTTTGATTTGGACGTCTTCGTGTGCCAAACTAACACCTCTTTAGGAAAGTCCTTATACCCAAAAGCCTCTAGATTCTCTTTTGTGAATCCGAATTGCGATAAAAAGCATGATTCAGGTCCTTGTTTGTAGGTACGGGCACACCGTGTATTGAACGATGCACTGAAATTCATAACATTAGCTCGTAGACATTTCTGAGGTCCTAGCAGTTAGTGATTACAAGTGTTGTAAAATAATTTCTCTATGAACTATCTACTTAACAAATTTTATCTCAGTATTAGGAAAGAATTTTAGTCCACTTATAGGCCGACGAGAACTACGTAGGCTATTCGCAGTGCATAAAATAGCACTATTACTTCTCCTATGAATGGCCTTGTTAAAAATACTAGTTTAAAAGCATAATTTTAAAGAAGGCACGAGAAAAAAAAACTTGCTTCCATGCTCTGAATAACTCTTTTATATTGAGTGCGAATCCAGCCTTGTCAATAGCAAATGGGCGACCAGGTGCGAACACCACATCCCACGCGATCACCTTTCCATTAGCGGAAACGCGCGGGGCTTCCACCCACGCTCCGCCTACGAGGCCTGCAGAGTGAAATTTTTTTCTTAGAACTTAAGAAACAAGCAATTGATGAACCACTCATTTTTTATTTTATTCTGTTTTCCAGTTTCTTCTTCAGCAGTCGGTACCAAAGTGGTAATGATGGTGCTGATCATGAGCACGATACTGGTTCGATGTGAAATTGGCGCCGGGCTTGTCTGGGATAACTTCACTCTCTGCAATCCAAATGGGGACGCTCAAAAGCCTGGCTATCTCACGACTCCAGAGAGAACCGACTTCACCAATATTCAGCAACATTTGTGATGAAAGGAAAACCCTCAAACAGCAGCCAAAGCCGCACGTAATAAGTTGGAAGGTTTTTTTTGGATGATGTACGCCAGGATGCAAATCATGCGACAAATTCCGAGATCCGCACAATAGAACGAGGGCTCGTTTAAAAAAAATGCCGTAGCCCCTCATTGGAGTCCAAGACCTAGGATAAACATCGAACACACTTTAGTCTAAGGCTCGACAAATGAGCGTTGAAGGCTTGCTCCTCACCAATGCAGCAATGACACATAGATGAATTGTTAGCATCCGTCGTTTCTCACATTTTCACTTATTTGTTTATTCATTTATTTGCTGTTTTATTAAATGAGTCGGCTCACACATTACACGGATCACGGCAGATTTTGCATTCGGTTCATTTCTTATCGTTCATCGTCCACAAAGTTCTTCGGATTTACACAAAGGTTCGGTGGCTGCTTGAGGATATTGAACTTTTTCTTTATGAATGCCACTGAGAACTGGTTAAGTACAGCCTTTCCAAAACCTTGGGATGATTTCGTAGGTGTCACATTTCTGCAATGTGCGCGTGTGGCGCAGTGGTTGGACGCGCCACTACGACACTCACGTGGACACTCGATCCCTGCTCCCATGGCTCACTAAGGCTTCCATCCCTCCGGGGACGGCAAATTGGTACTGGACATGTCTGGGAGGATAGCAGCATTGGCTTGATACATCGGCAAGCCACCGCGAGTCATTGTAAAGGCCATATGCACTGCACTCAATCACCACCAACGATACTTAATGAAGTCGAATGAATGGCGCATCCCTCTGGGATTGATCAGCGTCGAGAGCTTTAGCTTTTTTAGAGCACATTTCTCCGCAGAAGCATTCTCGATAGGTTTTATAGAGATTTGTTACATTTCTTTCATCCAAATCTTGAGTATCATCAAGTACATCAAGTATATTCGGATCACCTCTATCACCTGCAGTCCCGTTGATCGTCGAGTGACTCGAGCGGGCGCCAGTAAATTCTCCATTTTTCCCTATCGCGGGCAAGAGTAGCCCAGTGGGTTCTCCTCGCTTTAGGGACTCGTCGAGCATCATATCTCTCTTCTAGGCTTTTCGTGAATTGTATATTCTGATATGATAATAAAATATTACTAATCCTCAGCATCGCCTTGGAAAACATCAGTCAAGATTACATATGTGGAACGTGTATGAGATTTACCTACTGCGCGGAGCGGAGCGGCGGACTCATCGGTGGAACAGCAGCGCTTTGTAAAAGATTTCAGGATATAATGAAAAAGGGTTTCACCGCATGGGTGAAATATTTTTCCTAAAGTTAGAATCCTCTCGGGTGGAATATACCTTTACAATCTTTCATTTGAACTAAATCGTCTCAAAGTTTTTTATACTTTAAAGTTTACAACATCCCGTGGCATTTTTAACACATAACGATGGAAGGTATGCCTAGTATACAGTTGACATGGCGCATCCAGTAGCTGGTATGAATTATATACAAGTCACCTTCATTCCGATAGTTGTAAGGCATAGAAATCTTTTCCTACAATGTTAGCAAGCCTGTATCTCCTGCGTCACTTGCCTCACCGTAGATCGTTGAGTATTTCGAGCGGGCGCCAGTAGAACTTCCATTTTTACTTGTCGTGTGAACGAGTAATCCCGCGAGTTCTTCTCAATCTAGGAATTCGTTTAGCACCATATCTTTCTTCTAGGGATTTCTTGAGGAACTCTGACTATCCGGTCGGTAGTCTACCTGCTATGCGTTTGACATACCATGATATTATATTGCGTGACACGAAATTTTCTACCATCGTTCTTTCGAATGCACATTCTAACATTATCTTTCATCCTTCCTAAGTAGCGACCAGGGTTCTGACGCATACGTTAGGGAAAGAAATATATTAGAGTCGAAAAGATGGGCATGGAGCCGAGTGTCGCTTATTTTCCTTACCATATCCTTCATGTTCCTGAATGCTCACTAAGCAGCAGGCTTCCTCCTACTCAACTCTAGAACTAATTCTTTGATTGACTTCAGCAGCGTTGTGGTTGCATTTCGCTTAGCAACCTGCCGTGAAAATTGTAGTAAGCAGAAGATAAAAGCTAAAATATTTTGTGTAGGTTATGCTTTTATATGCATTTCGTAATATTCGTACCACTTATGAGGATGCATGGTAGTACACCCGCTACGGCTGAAAATTAGGCGTCGTTCCACACCGTAGCGACGCCAAAAACCACACATGCTTTGTGTTCACGAGAATGTAACAATTTGTCCAGGGTACAAAACAGCATAGCTTAACTTAAAGAATCTTATTTAAAAGACTTCCGTCGACATTAAAGCAATAAGACATTGCACTGGAAACTACTTTGTGTGGAATACAACCAAAACGTTGTTGAGATATTTGCAAAACTCTGGACCGCACATGTTCTAGTTCTATAGTTCTATTGGCAAAAAGATTTTTGTGTAGGTTATGCTTTTATATGCATTTCGTAATATTCGTACCACTTATGAGGATGCATATAGCGTGAATAAGTGTGCACTGCAAAACATGCAGGGTTTCTGGTTCGCTCATGGTACAAACTGAGGTCCCCTTCCAACCGGCGTCAACGAATTGCCATGGGAGTTGTTTGAGAGGTTAGGAGCACTGACTTCGTCCATCATTGAGTAAGGCCGCGTAGGAAATTTGATAGGCGAAACATGCATACAGTCGCACTGAGGACATCTAATCGGGCCAATTGCAGGATACATCGCTAAGCGGATCTGTCAATGCCGAACGCTTCATTCAGTGTTATGCCTTAGTTGACTTTAGATTTCAGCTAACAATTATCAACAAACCTACTGCTCACACTCCAATCCTATTCACTTTACGAATGTAATCGCTAAATAAGCGAACATCATAGGAATTGTCATCATCAGCAAAATAAAGCACTGCTTCTCGATGGTTGTAGTAGTTCTCCTTTACATACTGCGATGCCAAGTTCCGATGTGTCCAACCTCGCTCTGAGTTGAGGAATAGTAATTCAAGTCACATTTCTATAAAAGGTTACTATGATAAGGGGGAGGATCTTATAATAATTAACCGTCATATCGTTGGAAATAGCACTACGTTATAAAACAAGGGTTTGTTCCCCACCAGAGGACCCTGAAACCGAAAACAAATTTTAAGATCAAAAATATTTCCATTCGAAATCCCTCCTCTTCAGTGCCACGGCGGAAGCTTCTGCCTCGGCAAAGTATATCGAGCTGCAGATAATTAACTTCTCTTTGTGGACAGTAAAAGTAAAGAACGATCTTGCACTGAAATTTCGTGTATATCAGAGATGGAACCAGAATCTGCTGCACTTCATTAAACCATTATACAACTCGATACCGTGAATCTTATCTATCCATGTCTACTTCGTATTTAACCGTGCTCTTGCGAGCTCTACCAAAAATCATACGGACGCAAACGACTAGTGTCGTTCATGTCTCGATCGACACCGAACCGGAAACTGTACGCTTAAGTACGCTTATCATGAAAGATGCGATGTGTTGTCACTCTTAAGCGGTATCCTAACAGCTACTAAATTATTCTCCAACAAAGCGACAGAATTTCTTTCCCACATAGACGCTTCCACGAATCTCCAGCATTGAGGGATTCCTAGACAGATGACCGCAAAGCAACGTGACATATTCTCAGGTGACGCATAAATAAGGACCATTGTTCATCATTCATTCAGTTATATGAGGAAGAAGAACCAGTGAATGTCATTTTTCTAAAGCAAGGACTGTTTGGAAAAAATGACCACTTTACGAAAAACACTCAGAGATATGTCTAGCGACGAAAATGATGATGAAAAGTGGGCAGGATGTGGAGAACGGATGAGCTCAAAACTGTTGAGGACTACATAATGAATGGAGTGGAACTCAGAAATCAGATGGAGGAAAACCAACAGGATTAAGCAGAGGCATCAATGGTGCACCAAAAAACGGCTGGCCAGCGAATCGCTCACATGGGTGGAACACAGAACTTGTGAACAAAAGGTGCATGTAATGAGTAAAAATCTATGGCAACTACGGCGCCACATTTCATCATGCGTGGAGTTGCAAAGCATTGAATTGTCTTATACGCAAAAGATATGGGCATCTATAAAGGATAAAGGATAAACTTCTCGGCACTGATCAATCCCTCAGAGATGGGCCATGGATTTGACGTCATTGAGCATCGCTAGAGGCCACTGAATGCATATCTGACCCAAACAAGATCGCAGTGGCCTACTGGTGTATCGAGTCAGTGCTACTACCTTCTCAAATACGTCCGGTATAGTCTAGCTTCAAGGATGGTGATTCACAACGACTGTTAAACAAAACGACAACGAAGCACAACGATACATCGGCGGTAATCACCACAGCAATACTTCATTAAGCAGATATGGAAGACGGCTTCGTAATCCATGCTTCCTGCCCACCCACGTCTAGTAAAACGGAAAGTCGTGCGACTTACATCTTTCACCACGATGAAAATCACTATTCAATGCACGACTCCATCAGAACCGAATTATCAGGAATACGTGAAATCGTAGAATCTGATGGGGTGAGAAAATCATTAGGGACTCATTTGGAAGGAAATGGAAGGAGTTGGAATGGACTCCAACTATAAAGCTATAGCGAGCTGTTGCATAGATGAAATAGCTACTGCACCCAGTAAGGCAACGGAAGACGATATGCACAACTTCTACTCCGATCCCTTTCACAGCTACACCTATCTTCTTTCAGATAATTTGGATATGTTGAAGAAGTGCAGAGCGGATATATCGATTGTCGTCCCTTTTGAATTCTGGTAAACTCCTTCGGCAGTGATCAACCGTGCATTGGTTCTGAAGGTACAACATCCGATCATCTGCAGAACCTACCATCACTTCATATCAGCTTAGTGGCTCCCCTATCTACACGTTATTGGTAATAATGCAGGATTCCAAATAATTGGAAAATCACCAAGACTATGTTGCTGGTGGATCTACAAACAATGTGCCTGCTTTCTTTCGCCCACATGTTCTTTACTTCAGTAAGTAGTAGTAGATAGTAATAAGTAATAAAAGAGCGTTGAACGAAGGATAGCCATGCAAGGGAACAGGTTTTCGAAAACGATTCGCCGCGATGGATCATACACTCAGTGAAGTATTGCGATTGTACAAGAGCTCTCTTTATCTCATTTTCATTCCCACAAAGAAGCATTTGATTTGATCATTCAGCGTTATACAACACGCATAAGGACAGCTAATGAGAGCAATAGCTTTCACGCAAGTGGAAGAAGAAATTAGAAATACTCAGCAAGGGTGTCGCTCAAAGGTCACTTACACGTGTACGCCAAGGTGTCTAGAAGCAGACAGTTGACCAGTTAATTGAGTTGAGTTGCTGGACAGTTGACATAAGTTGAGGAATACCATAGAGCATGAGGTAAGATCTACCGGGTTCTACGGACGTCAAACCCAAAATAGGATGACAATGGATCCTACGATTGGACTTCTACACAGAGACTCGAGGAAGAGTTAATTCATCGTGTCCTTTACACTCTATAACGTCAGTGTTGCCAACCAACTAATGTTTTCAAATCAGCG
Organism: Angiostrongylus cantonensis; assembly: GCA_009735665.1. Classification (NCBI taxonomy): domain Eukaryota; kingdom Metazoa; phylum Nematoda; class Chromadorea; order Rhabditida; family Metastrongylidae; genus Angiostrongylus; species Angiostrongylus cantonensis. Next base: position 13,393 of record MQTX01000053.1, read on the forward strand.
ACTTCGTCTTTCTTATGTTGTAATCGAAAAAATAAAACAGTGAAAAGTGAACAAGTTTCACTCCTCGGATTCTTTTGGCACTAGACCACTTCTGAAGAAATCATCTTTGTGAAAACGGGTAGCCAAACGACTGCCATTTTTCTCACACTATTCATGAAATACAGTGGCACACCACCACCATTGACTGAGATGTTCCCGATGACCCAAACTCGACAAAAGGACAAACGACAATGTCGTTTGACATGGGAATAGAAGCCGGAAATCAAATCCCTTTGGATGAAACGAAGAAGCGACGCCAGATTTCTATCGATATCCTATCAACGTTCTTCATTCCCCTTACGTTACTCGCTAAAACGAATACCAAACGAGAATCGAGCTCAACTTTTGTGAATAACTTATCTCCTACCACGTTTTAACTTTCTCAGTTGTACAGACGTATAAAAAAGCAAGAACAAAACCTACGAGGCACTCCATCTCCTGAAATGGCAGCAAGATAAACATGAGGCACTCCACTCCTTTGGAGAATTCGAGAAACAGCTGGAACCGTAGTCTTACCGTCTTCAACGACGATCCAATGTAGAGCAGAAACATGAGCCAACGTCTGCGATAACCGAAAACAGCAAAATAATTACGATTTCCTAATTACCTGACATTTTATAAATAGCAAATGACTTTGAAGGAAAAGGGATAAAAGAACAATCGGCTTCATTACAATATTCGGTTTGAATCCCATCACCTTTTAGTCGCTGATATGTGAAGGATCCTATTTTCATTGTTTCGAGTTAATGGCGTAGTGTTATCCAATATTAACGGTTGTCATGGATATTACTGGATCACCTAAGTGGTTCTTATTCTCATACAGTCATAAAAAGAAGTTCGACGACTCCATATGGAAGTCCACCTAGAAGGGAACATAAACCAGGAGTCACTGCTATCCCTGTTGCTATCTAGGAGTCCATCTGTGCAGTTGGACGATCAAATAACGGATAAGGAAATCGATGGAGTAGGCTTTGTCATACCCTATAAGGATATACTGTGCCTGTTTATAGTATTAAAGCTGCATCGGATATCCTTCATTGTTCAGTCAAGAAGTTCTCGTATTTCCATGTAGCTGCTCGTTAAGAGAAGAAAACTGGAGCCTGATCCCTCCAGAGGACACCTCACGAATTTATTGATTGAAATGCCAACTGCATAAAATCTTTGTGGGAAGGAATCGAATAACATACTAAAGCGGATGACCCTCATGTGCGGTAATCTTTCCCAAGAAGGGTGCTCAACGAGATCTTTGTAACGGTAAACCACCCACCTTGTTATGTACACTTTACTATCTTTTCAAGAAAATCGTGTTTATGGGGGACTTTGAATGAAGTTCCGCCAGTCCGTAAAGATTTCGGCATTAATTCTTTGTGTACTATCATATCTATACAGTAGGGAAACGAAGGACTCTTTCAGAAGTATTAGCTATCGACTGTCTTAACCCTTGCCCACTCTGCAAAAGTGTTCTGCAGCATCGGAACTAAAATCCATTACACTGGCAATCGTCGGCCAAAGAGTGAACAACGTAATGAACCTAGTCACTCGCTATCATAATTGCAACAAGCTCACATTTTCAATCGACCTGTTCTATCCCTTTATGAAAAGGCCTACGATGTGACATCATTTCGGATCTGTGCACTTATACATACTGCATGATGCACTCGCTCGATTGAGACAATAGTGACTCATGGACAGAAGAAGGAAAGCATGCTCATCGTTTGCCTATCTTATTAGAAGCCACTGATGTGTCACTAAGCTCGTGACTAACCCTTGATGACACTCTTTGGTTATTTGGTATTGGTTATGAAAAGAATGAAAACTGGGTTAAGTACTATACGCTTAACGAAGAAGATATTTTGAAGCGTCGAAAGAATATGAAGGCTAGAGCTTTCGACGTTGATCAATCCTTGAGGGATGTACCATGCATTCTGCTTTATTAAACAAGGTAGAGATACACATGTACATCTGGCCTAATCAAGGAGTAGCGGTAGCCTACCTATCTGTCAAGTTAGTGTTGTTATCCTATCAGACTAATTTGTCACTAATTTGCAGAATTTAATCCTGTAGGAATAGTTTTATGCTCGACATCCTACAAATGCTAATTGATTAGCACCACTACCTGATCATATCGGCCAATCTCTCAGGCCTCTTGTATGTGGGTGTAATGACAAGAATCGTAGCGTTCACAAAATCTTCGTTTACCGACTTTGCTTGTTCATTTCTCCTACTGACAGACTTGTTTTTATCGAGTAACAGAAATAAAGCTAGCAGAGCCGTCACTAGGAAGAGTAGTCGATAAGGAGGAGAACCGATGAAATGTGCTAGATCACTTGTCTGCATTACTCCTATGTGTTACGCGTTCCTTGATTAAAAGGTGATAGCCTTCCCAGATTTCTTCCAGATGTTTTCTGAAAATCTAGAACAGTTATTTTTACCAGACCACCACGGAGCAATCTTTACGGCAAAAAACATTCATGGTGTTTTTAAAATCCACAATATCGCGCCCCAAAGCTGCTTATTAAACGACTTGATGAATTACTTAAATAGAGTTTAGGAAAACTCGATAAAAACTGATGGTGAGAGATACATTTAAATTTCATAAATATAATAACTCTGGAGAGCGCAGTAGTAGAGAAGCCGTTCAATGCGCCTAGGGACACATTTTGACTCCGCACCATACCAACCGACCCTGTCTATCCTTCGGAATTAAGGAATCGAATGAGTTAAATGTTAGTATGCATAAAGGATAAAGCTCTCGGCGTTGATCAATCCCTGAGGGATGCGCCATGCATTCGACTTCACTAAGTATCGTTGGGGGTGATTGAATGCATATCTGGCCTTTACAATGACTCGCGGTGGCCTACCGATGTACCGAGCCAGTACTGCTATCTTCCCAGACAAGTCTGGTACCAATTTGCCGACCCCGGAGTAATGGAACGCTTGGTTGGCCATGAGAGCGGATCGATTCCACGCGTGTGTTGCATGGCGCCTCTGATCACTGCGCCACACGAGCCCGTTGTTGGTATGCATAGAGTGTAGAATGTTGAGTTATATAAAAACAGGCGAATAGAATATGCTGCTTAATAGGAATAAATCTATAGGAAGTATTAAGCTTATCCAACTAGCCCACTTTACTTGCGAGGTTCTCAACGCTACTGATCGAAATCCAACAGACTACAAGTCTGTTAACAATTCATACTTATGCTCCGTAGTCAGTGAATATCGGATTAATATGATTGAAGTACAGCTCTATAAAAAATTACGAAACGAATAGGTAGTCGAAAAATATGCCAAATGCTGAAAGTTAGGAAACTATCATAATGAGAGCTCAAGGTTGATGACCTGATCGATTTCACACGCCCAACTTGACAAACTCCCGAAACTGGTACGGGTGATCCGACTAGTGGTCGGCGAATGAGTGATAATCGAATCGAATGGCCATTAATGGGCACAAGCATATTAATGGCATCGAAGGTAGTATTCGATGTGATATCGTCGTTGACTGCATATTAAAGTAAATATTTTTTATGCTTTAATCAGTTCTTATTTGCAAATAGACCCTAGGTTTGCTCTGCTATATTAGACTGTTGGGCGCAGGTGGCGCAACGGTCGGAGGCGCCCTGCAACACACACGTGGAATGGATTCCCACGCCCATGGCCAGAGCAATCTTTACGGCAAAAAACATTCATGGTGTTTTTAAAATCCACAATATCGCGCCCCAAAGCTGCTTATTAAACGACTTGATGAATTACTTAAATAGAGTTTAGGAAAACTCGATAAAAACTGATGGTGAGAGATACATTTAAATTTCATAAATATAATAACTCTGGAGAGCGCAGTAGTAGAGAAGCCGTTCAATGCGCCTAGGGACACATTTTGACTCCGCACCATACCAACCGACCCTGTCTATCCTTCGGAATTAAGGAATCGAATGAGTTAAATGTTAGTATGCATAAAGGATAAAGCTCTCGGCGTTGATCAATCCCTGAGGGATGCGCCATGCATTCGACTTCACTAAGTATCGTTGGGGGTGATTGAATGCATATCTGGCCTTTACAATGACTCGCGGTGGCCTACCGATGTACCGAGCCAGTACTGCTATCTTCCCAGACAAGTCTGGTACCAATTTGCCGACCCCGGAGTAATGGAACGCTTGGTTGGCCATGAGAGCGGATCGATTCCACGCGTGTGTTGCATGGCGCCTCTGATCACTGCGCCACACGAGCCCGTTGTTGGTATGCATAGAGTGTAGAATGTTGAGTTATATAAAAACAGGCGAATAGAATATGCTGCTTAATAGGAATAAATCTATAGGAAGTATTAAGCTTATCCAACTAGCCCACTTTACTTGCGAGGTTCTCAACGCTACTGATCGAAATCCAACAGACTACAAGTCTGTTAACAATTCATACTTATGCTCCGTAGTCAGTGAATATCGGATTAATATGATTGAAGTACAGCTCTATAAAAAATTACGAAACGAATAGGTAGTCGAAAAATATGCCAAATGCTGAAAGTTAGGAAACTATCATAATGAGAGCTCAAGGTTGATGACCTGATCGATTTCACACGCCCAACTTGACAAACTCCCGAAACTGGTACGGGTGATCCGACTAGTGGTCGGCGAATGAGTGATAATCGAATCGAATGGCCATTAATGGGCACAAGCATATTAATGGCATCGAAGGTAGTATTCGATGTGATATCGTCGTTGACTGCATATTAAAGTAAATATTTTTTATGCTTTAATCAGTTCTTATTTGCAAATAGACCCTAGGTTTGCTCTGCTATATTAGACTGTTGGGCGCAGGTGGCGCAACGGTCGGAGGCGCCCTGCAACACACACGTGGAATGGATTCCCACGCCCATGGCCAACCGAGCATTCCAACGCCTCTGACATTGCGTAGAGAGAACTTCCTTCACGATTGACAAGTGTACCGCCGTATACTCTGTACACGTCCGTCGCCTTGTTCTTCGTCCCAAGTAGGGCGATCATATGCAATTTGATGTGATCGGCAGCATCAAAAAGAGCGCAAAAGTCAGCGTCTGAAGACACTGTTCCGCTGTTATATGTACACAAGCAAGAAGCAGTATCCACGGCAGGTCGTGTGCGTTCTCGTTCGGTCTGTTACTCCTGTAAATGACTAAGACCTGCCGTCCTGTTAACTTTCGCATCGATAATTATGTTCTTCTGTTCTTTTAGTGTCATTCGTAACAAACTGATTTTTAACCAGTACGTGCCTGAGAATAATTTAGCTATTCAACTGTAAACAGACATATATTAGCTTACTTAAAGGTTATTGATGGTAGCGTTAGGTAAAAAATTAGCTAAGAGAAACACATAGAAAAGGCTTCAGTGGTGCAGTGTGTAATACCTAATCGCGCGAAAAGCGTAAACATGGTTCGGTCTGGCACGGAGTCCTAGTTTGCAGAATATCTCAGCATTGTTGTGGTTGTATTTCACATCACATTCTGCAGCGAAAAATTAGAGGAGGCAGCAAAAAAAGGTTAACATTTAAATATCACTATTAAAAACTTCCTTTATTTAGTTCATTTTATACGACCCACCTTCACATCTGCTATGCGAATCCTAGTACTTCTTACGTTGGATTCTTTTCCTCGCATCCATCGTGCACGAAAGACTTCCAACGTTTACGTGTGGCTTCGGTTGCTGCTTGAGGACCTTGACTTCAACCTGAACGTCGCAGAATTGGTGCAGTCGATTCACCATGGAGTCCTTTTCTTCTCGGACAAGTCCGGTATCAATTTCCCGGCCTCGGAGGGATGAGAGGCTTGGTGTGCCTAGGGCGAGACCCAACCACTACCGTACTAATGATGACTATTATTTGAAACAACAACCGTTAGGACGTAAGATCTTCGCGAATAAGATACAAGTTTTCTTTTTTCACCGCGTTGAAGTTCTAACTTCTCGGATTTCATGAGTCGTTTCTTCCTCTTTTCCGTTTTCTACTCGAATCTTTCGTTTCGAACAGCGAAACATCTAGCAGTTGTTACCAGAGTAGTTACAATTATTTCATCTTGTGGCATGTCCCTACAGTAACCACATTGACTGCTCATCGTACCGTTTTGCAATCTTGCAGGGTGCAAATGTTTTCACTTCATTCTGAGAAACTTTGCTTGTCATAAACAGTACTGTTATGCTAAGTTTTTAGTGCAGTTGGAGTTCATGCTCTGTTATTACTGTCCGAACTCATCACGCGTACAATAACACGAAGGGCAAAAAGATGTTTACGAGAAGTGGCTTCCTCCATCCGATCTGGTCATGAGGGATTAAAGCCTGCACGCGTACAATAACACAAAAGGGCAGAAGATGTTTACGAGATCCGTCTTCCTCCATCCGATCTGATCATGAGTGATCAAAGCTTGCACGCATACAATAACACGAAGGAAAAAAGGATGTTTACGAGAGCCATCTTCCACCACCTGATCAATCTAGTCATGATGGATTTAGAAGAGGTAATCGACGAATGTTTTCGGTAGAAGTCCTGGACCTGTGCCAGAACACCGCCTCCTCCAGATGCTTAAATAGCCTGGCAAGCTACTATCTTATTCGTCTCGGTAGGCACGTTGAGGTGTTATGTGTCTGCATGTTGAACACCATGCAGGTAAGCAGGGTTAGCTCATGTCGTATGTTCATGTACTTTTGATTACACTAGCTCCATTGTGCGTCTATTATACGTTATTGGTATTACAAACGTACAGCGTATGGTGTGTTACTCTATCGTATGGCCATTGTAAACCCAGGTGCTATGCCCTCACATGGATCCTTCATGTGCTTACTTTTGCACCATCACTAATGAATGCATTTAATCAGCTCCACCCTGACTTATCCACTATGTTACCATATTGCGGCTTGCGTTGTTCCCATGTTGACATGTCGTTATTCTTGCATTATTACTGTTATAAACGGTTCAGTTACCCACGCTTACGATGTTCCTCTGCGGCAACTTCCAACGAAGTCGAGCATTTTACTTAAAACTAATGATTAATCGGTGAAGAGAAATGACTCGAAGACCTAATTTTCCACTAGCAGCTCCTGTAAAACAGCTGAACTAGCGGATTTCTACTCACCATAAGATGATGAATCCTACTAACGCCACCGATTTTGGCTGCTCCCGCTGTCCGTTTTCGAGGTTTTAAACGTTTGAGCTTCGAATTTTTTAGTGGTAAACTGGACGTTACACGACCTTACACCGTCACACCGTTACACGAACATTAGGTAGATTATGTGCTTAGGGAGGGAGGTAATATGACGTATATGTACTTAGGGAGATATACACTATGTGTATCACCTGTATCACCTGTAGTCCCGTTGATCGTCGAGTGTACTATGTGTACATAGGAGATATATATATCATGAACATATATGTAGAGAGGGGTACAGAGATCCAACACTATGCATGATTGTTGATTTCGTAACTGTTCAAGCACTCCAGTTATCGAGAAGTTATCAGCAGTTGTTAGAAAACGCGCTTTGTTGTGAATACGTTAAAGGGACATAGGTGAAGAAACACTTGGGGGAGCAGAATATCTCCTAGGGTTAATAAGTAGAAGAGCTCGGAAAAGCTTTTCAGCCATTTAACAGCTTTATTTGCTTATATTTCATCAAAAATGTAATTCATAGTAACTTTTAAAGTAGAAGTGGTTCGAACTTATAGCTGGATTCGACTAATCCAAGGCTCGTTTTCAAGTTGGCCACCTTCACTCCTGGTTTTCCCAGTTTTCGTACTTCGTTCCAGTTTCTTACCACTTCTCCACAGTACTACTATCACTTCTTAGATTATATACACGTGTAACTTTCACATGGATATGCATTAATGTTTGTGCGCGTTTTATCGTTTGATTTTTTCAGTATTCCGAGATCTCGTTGCCGTGAAAGCAAGCTGAGCGGTGATGATGTAGGTTTCGTGCAATGCATTTCGTTTTTTCTTTACTGTTGGATTAATAAGAAGAATACGTGTCGTCCTTATCAGCAGAAGTTTGTTTTTTTTTGGTTAAAGGATAAGTGAAGAATAAAGCTACCAGTTTTGGTCGCTTTCTCAAGGGTGCGCCATGCATTCGGCCTCAAGCACCGTTAAAGGTGACTAGATGCATATCTGGCCTTTAAAATCATTTTCGGTGGCCCACCGATGTATCGAACTAGTGCTGCCATCCTCTGAGATAAGTCTGGTATCAATATGCCGACTGCGGAGGGACGAGGAGTGCTCGGTGAGCCTGGGGTTCGGAGACCGGTCCCAGTATATTGCAGGACACCTCCGACTGCTGCGCTACACGCTGTCCATTGATACAGAAAGCCTGTCTGGCGGAGTAAGATTGCTCGCTGCCTCTGTTTTGTTAACGTCATTAAATCGTCTCCATTGTTTAAGCCTGACTAGGTGACATCCAACCCGCATCCTTTGTGTGATCCTTAAGGTTCTTGTTTTATAATCGAAGAAAATACGTTCAGGAACGCCAATGCATATCGGCTTACAGATGATCTCGCCGAGCCAAGTTTCAATATGCGCCTTATTGAAGCTGTTAAGCATAGTAGGTGCTTGTACGATTCAACAGATCGACAATACAGAAGCACAGAATACAAGATAAAGGTCCGTATTTCTTTCATTGAGAACTCAATATGAAATTGGTAAGAAAAGTTTCTCGAACTGAGGTTTTAATGTTTATAATGGGTAATGTTTCATACCGACATCGTGTTAACTCTTCATTGAAAGAAAAGTAGATATTATTAATCCACTCCAAGGTTGAATGGAAGTACGTTTACGGAAGTAAGATAAAGGTCGTTTCCCACTTGGTCCTACTACCGGATTGTAATACTAGGTTTTTTTTTGTTATTTCAAGGTTTGGAATCGTCTGGTCCAAGTTCTGCAGTTTGATGGTGATGCACGGACACTGTACGCTCGTTGGAAGCAACTTCGAGACAAGTGTGGCCATCTTCATATTTGTCATTCCTCTTTTGTCTTTCCTAAGAAGCCCAAAATGTGTGGGTGGGGGTTTCTGTTACAGATATGGGAAGGAGAAACGGAAGGTGAAGTATCAAGGAGACCAATCAACATGGCAGTATTTCAAACATCTTTCCTTTCTTGATCCACATATGATCGATAGAACGGCAATCGAATCTCCAGCAAGAAAAGAACATCCTGATGTGGTATGGATAATTGCTGTTTTTTGTTTAGTACAAGTAATACCGTTAAGTAAGTAAGCAAGTAGTTTTAGCAAATAACTGTAACGGACCCATCTTTTGGAACCAATCTCATCGAAGAAGTTCGAGGGCACCCGTGTCTGTTCGATATTCGCGATCCCAAGTATAGGCACTCAGAATGCCGAAATCAAGCATGGAATAGTGTCATTGCGCACTTGAACTATCCAGGTAACGTAATATTGATGTGTTTGTGATTTTCCTCCCAAAGGTTTACCTCCTTGTTTTGGCTGCGAGGTGTTCGTGGATGTCGGACTGAGAGTATCAGTTCATCAGGATGCCTAGGTAAGAGTAAACCAATACCAGGATCCACCACAGTGCTAGTATCGAAGTGGTCGCGTGGTGGCGAGTCTCCCTTTGATACACAAGGGCGGCGACTGAACGGGGTGGGGACGACTTGAGGAAGGCTTCAGATAGACTGACCACGAGGCTCCAGGAAACTACAATGGCTAAATCGCCACATCACTGGAGAATGGGAATTACGCTGAGGCCAGCGCAATCAGTGAGGACGGACCATTCAAGTGTCAAGTGTGTGATTCAATTGTTCCTCCGAATCAGGATTCATGCAATTCGCTTGTTTCTTATAGTGTTGTGGTATTGATTTAGAAATGATACACTTCTCGATTTTAGGTGATGTCAACTCGATATATAAGCAGTGGAAGAAGATTCGCGATCGTTATGTTCGTGAGAAAAGACGGTTACGTATGCAGAGGGACAATGGCGTTCACGATGACAGTACGTGGGATCTTTATCCAGCGATGTCCTGGATCGACCCTTTCTTAGATGAGCGAGCCCAGTTAGTTTCCAATATGTCTCGTTTACCTGTTTCCTATTTACGGTCGATTTTCATTAGATTTAGGCTTTTAAGACATGTGAAAAGGAAACATGATGAAGAGTTATCTGATTATGGTGAATTGGACGATATGGTCAGATCTGGGTATGCCTTAGCTTTCTGGATGACCAAAACTGTTGTTCAAATAGTGGAGTGATATACAGTCTCGCTTCTTTCGTGTATTAGCCTTTTTAGATCTGGATTAGGATACATGGTTGCGGAGAAAGGTAGAAGCGATGGTGTGTGTTTATTGTTTTCTCAAGAAGTTTTCATTTATCTATGAAGTCTGGATTGTACTTGTGAGTATGCCAGTGCTTATATGCGACATTTCATTGGGGCCACAACCCTGTTCAAATCCGTAGCGTTCAGTTAACTCTCCATGGATCATAGTTGTTATATCCAAGCGATATTAGTTCAATGGGCAAGGCAGTTGTCTTGGTTATTTTGATCTCTAGACAGTTGTAAAGTTGTACCTTTAGTTACGGATGGGGTACTAATCGTAACGATAATTCGCCAAAGCTTAGCAGCTGTCTAGGTGTCTTAGTAGAAGTGAATACCACTGAAGAAAAGGAAGTGTGTTCGATCCTCAATATAAGGACGGATTGAAATATTGTAAGCTGTGCTCTATCTCACGTGACATATTTGAGATATTGCTGCTTCCTACTGTAACGAATCTTCGACTTGACATAATCAAAATCTCGGTTTACTTGAATCTAAGTGAGCGAGCCCTTCCACAGTAATACGCTGCGGCGTATTTTCAGCTTACCAAACCAGTATTTGGTTTGTTTTGAAACGTAGGTCGTCAACGCCACGTGCTAAGCACTGGATAAACGTAGAAAGTGCTTATTTCTGTTCTTCAGTTATTTTGCTATTTAGCTGGTGCTGACGTGCTGCTCGATGGTGATAGTGCTTTCGCTGCTTCGGCCGTATCAGACCTACGTACACTTCCTGAGCACGCACGAGCATTGGCTAAAGTAGGGCTAAGATGACTAACACAGTGTTACACATCGTACTAATTTTAGCAACTTAAGGCGCAAATAGAAGCGATATTCGACGCTGGAAGGATGAACGTACAAAACGATTTCTAATTTGCCTTTGAGCATTTTTAAGAACCCGCATTATTTTATGGTGTCATTTTGTTGCCATATTGAAAAGTTCTTACCTATTGCAACATAAGGATATTTTCTTTCATAACCTCTGTCCCATTATTTGAAGGTTTGTTTTGCATTATTATTGAAGTAGATCTCTTCTGAATGAATATGTGTACAGTGATGTATTCATATTAACTTAAGAGTCGAGTTTGCTATTCAGTATTTCTACACTTCAATCCTCTAACGTTCTACTTGTGATGATAGAATTTCTGATTTCCCAAGCATCCCATCATATTCTCATGAATACTATTGCTTTGGAATAGGATTATAGATTTGGTTATCGGCTGAATACGTTGTGAATTGTTGTTCTCCTTCTTAGAAATTCAGCTTGAGGAAGTTCAGGAAATGTGTAGAGGTTAGGAGTATTGAACTAAGGATTTAAGACTTTCCCAAGTTTTAAATGATGCACTACTCCGTAGCCGAAGTGCGCTAGTCCGAACGTAGAGAGCATTTCTGGACTCATCGCACTGAAGATAATGCTAGTAATTGTCTGTAGAATGTCGCAAGTAACAAGTGAAACGGGACGACTTGTATGGATTGACTGCGAAATGACGGGTCTCGATCATGAAAAGCAGACACTTGTTGGGATCGGAATGATATTAACGGATAACGATCTGAATGTACGTTTATTATAATTCCCACTACTGTGTGAATATTGCGATGAAACTGACGTTTCTGCGGATTGCTCTTCCCTAAGAGCCAGAAGTCAAATCGGAAGCAGTTTACACAGCTAATTACCTCCAGAGCCAAACAAAGAAAGGAACTCTTGGTTTAAAATTTTTTCTCTGTTAGATTATGGAGTTCCTTTCTTGCTGTTTGCTGAAGTGCTGGAACGCTTTCGACTTGACCTTTTTAGGCTTTGACGTAGGCGAAATCTGCGGGAACGTCAACTTTGGCAGAATAAATAATAAAATAATACCTCATGTTGCTCAACAAGAATGTCGAGAATTAATTATGTTTTCAATGGTCTTTTGTATGCATTAAAACTGAAAGAATTTTGTTCTAGGTGATTGCTGAAAGTCCCGACATAGTGATAAATCAGTCTGAAGAAGTGCTGAACAATATGGAAGATTGGTCGCGCACAGCTTTCGCAAGAAGTGGACTTATAAATAGGATCCGTGAGAGCAAAATTTGTATGGAACAAGCAGAAGACATGGATAGTTCTCGCTTTTCTGTTTTCGTTGATTCGGATTGTATGGCATCAAAGTGTTGTGTACATCCATCTCATTCTAATTGTCTCCATGTGGGTACCACGGTACTAACGCTCATCAAGCCGCTAATTCCCCAGAGGAAATTGGGGAATCGGAGAGAGCAGTACCGTACCTCTCAGGAGTAAAATCACTGCAGTTCAAACGAAAATATCCCGCTGCAATTCAATGGAGAACTGTAGTCTGGCTACCTCAGGAATCTAGGAAAATTTGGAGCCCAATTTGGAACACAATTTGGAACGCTCTTGTCCGGTTGTTGGGGCCGTTGGTATTGGCAGTTTGTGAACATACTAGCGGTCATTCCAACTTCCTCATGGTGGCTGGGAAGTGTTCGTTGGTGACGCGCAGCGGTGTACAGCGGAGGAGATCCAACCCCGGGGATTCACCACCGATGTGGTGTCAAAATTGTTGCATCCAGATGCAGACTGATCAGGCTGTCATCGGAATTGCAGCGAATCACAATGAATAGAGTAGCAAAGCTCGAAAGAATGGAAATTGTGCTGGAGCCCGCACAGCCAGTGAGGACAAGCTGTGTGAGTATCCAAGTAGTCTAGCTGCAAGATGGTCTGTTACCGACACACTTCTAAAAGCACTTTGTGCTGTTACCGACACACTTTTGTTATTACAAAAGCATCATATGCAATTTTTTAATATTTATCTATTTATGATTTCTATTCCGTTGATGTGGGCACCATTGTTGCATTGTAGTCCTGTTCAGATATTAGCCTTTCTTGAAAGAGAAGCAGTGGGTGAAACATGTCCATTGGCAGGGAACAGCGTACATTTTCACCGGAGGTGAAACTGTTTGTTAAATTTTTACCTCCTCCATACCATTTGATGTCGAATTTGCAGATTCATCATGAAGTACATGCCACGTCTTGAGAAGCGGCTACGTTATCGCATTGTAGACGTGTCCACTATTAAAGAGGTAACAATGCGTTCATCAGCTCTGCTACCATTAAATTCCAAGTGGTGTCCTTAACCACTTCAACCACAAAAATTTCAGCTGGCAGCAAGATGGTATCCAAATGAGTTAAAACTAGCACCTTCTAAGAAAGGAGCCCATAGCGCTTTGAACGATATTCGAGGAAGTATTGAGGAACTACGCTACTACCGCTCTTCAATCTTCAAAGGTCCTCACGGCTGGTGATGACGAATCACTTATTGATGGACAATGTCACCAGTCAAGTGTAAATTTTAAGTTTTTTCCTTTGCACTTTGCGGGGTCACATGGTCACTTCAAGCGTTGATGATTTCTTACATTTGGTAAATATGTTATCTGAATTAATAAAACAGTCTATTGTCGCGGAATCTAAATTGAGTAGAGAGAATCAAATAGTTTATCTTAATAGGAAGTACAAGTAAAGGAGGACAGGGAAGTCGAGTCGAACCCAACTGTTTACTGCTGACCAGCGGTTGTTGACATGTATCCCAGATTTGAAACACTCAATCCTTAATATATTCACACATAGGCCAATAGGCCATTTTCCCGATCTCTGGCCATTTTGTACGCGAAACTCTGAATTTTCTCTTCCTTGTTGGCGCTCATTGGCGTCATTCGACCCATATGGAAAACAGATGAAATTATACCCCATTAAGCATATTCACCAAATATGACCTCAAAGAATTACCAACGGTAGCTTAAAAACTACTGGTTGACGAAGTATGCGACAATGGCAGCACTTCTGAAAATGTCTTTAGAAGTTCCATGAGTCCCAAAACACTAGAATCTCAGCATGGCAGAGCACTCGACTAGGATATCATGGTCATAAAAGTTCTCCTAGTGCAATGTACAAAATGAGACTAGGCGAAATGAAAATGAGTCCCGAACCACCGGAAGCCAGAGTGATAATAAGCCAGAGAAAGGAAAGCGTGTTGAATCCACGTCTGAAGAAGTAATGAGGGGGTACATTTGACAGATTCATTTGGCAGATTTGTTGAAATCACACAGGCAATTTTGGTACGGATGGAGTACTTTTGGGAGAAATTATTGAGATAGTTTTATCAATGAAGATAAAGTCAAGGCGATCTTGGACGTTACCTGGAACAGCGACTGGAATCAGGCTAACTTGAAAGCCGGGATATTGTTCGAGGATTGAAGGTTCCGTTCCATATTCCAAAACTGTAGTGGATAAGGTAGGCGGAACACGTAATGGCTACAGGCGATGCCTACGCACCGTGAATGATTGGATCCTTCTGGATGTCAAACGTATAGGAAGATGGCCACCGACCGAACAATCAGATATTCATGAAAACCCTAGAATGGTGTGGTGCCCAATGGATCTCTGAATCGAGAAGAACCCACCTAGATACTCTTGCATCCGACAAGGAAATGAAAGGTTTACTAGCGCACTGTAGTGATGACTGGTGTTTTCCAAGATGATGGTGAAGACTGATTCTATCTCATCGGCATAGGCATAGTCGGTAACACCTAAGTTTTTGTAGTGATGTTGCAGCACGTTCCTTATATCAGCTGCAGAGAATATTGCACTGAACTGCAATGCCTGTGGACTTCACAAACTATCCTATGAACCAAGTCAAAAGCGTGCTTCAGACCAATATATGCGAAGGATAATCCATTGGAACGAGCAAGGATGCTTGTGCGAACTAGTCTCCAGCTAACCATGCCTTCGGTTTCAAGAAATTAGCACTAGACTTGGCTATGGAGAACTTCCGGATTCACGAAGGATAACAAATACGTTTGGTGGGAATTTAGGAATGACTTAGCACAGCCATCAAAACATTGTAGGATGACTCTAATCATACTACAATCTAGGATGACTTTAATCAACCAGCTTTCAGTGGCATTCACAATGGAGAAGGGCAATGTCGTTGAACAAACTGAACCTGCGTGGAAATCCGAAGATTTCTCGTGGACAATGGATAGGAAGAAAGGAGTGGAGTACAAAAATTGCTGTGATCCGTCCAGTAAGTTAGCTGGGTTCTGTAGTAAAACATGGAAGGAATAAATAAGCGAAAATATGAGGACAAATATTAGCAGTTTAACGATCTGTGATTGCCATATTTATAAGTGGTAAGCTAATTTGTTAAACCTTAGACTAAAGTATGTCCGATACATGTGGTCCTTGGATCTTATACTGGAAGAACAGTTGTGGAAACAAATTGGAAAAACGAAAGAAAAAACCGGGGAAAGGATAGATTAAAAGTTAGTACACCATAAATTGCTTGTTTATAGGTTTCGAAGAAAAAACGATTTCACTGCAGGTTTCGTAGGTGTTCTTTACTGGTGCTGACTTGCTGCTGAATGGTGATAGTGTTCTCGCTACAGGATTGGCCATATCGGACTTAACGTACACTTCTCGAGCACGCACGAGCACTGGCAAAAGTAAGGCAAACGTGACTTACACAGTGTTAAAGTTTGAGGACATGTTACTAAATTTGGCAACTTAAGGCACGAACAGAGGCGATATTCGACTCTGATCTGGAAGGATGAACGTGCAAACCGATTTCTACCTTTTCTTCAAGATTTCTGCCCCGATCACTTCAAGAAGCCACAGTGTTTTGTTATGGTGTCGTTTTGTTGCCGTCTAAAGAACTTGCTTGTTGGAACAATGTATTTGTAAGAGTATTTACTTTCATTTGTGAGAAACCTCTGTTCTGACTTTTAATAATTTGTTTTGCACTATTGTTAAAGTAAATCTTTTCTGAATGAATATGTGGAGCGACGTTTCCACATAAACATACGAGGAGTCGAATTTACTGTTCAATATTTCTACGCTTCAATACACTGACGCACTACTTGTGATAGAAATTCTGACTTCCCAGATATGCCGTTGTATTTCCAAGTGTTTTCTTCTCGGTTTGGGGAAATTCGAAGAATGTAAAGAGTATTGAACTAGGGATTTAAGACGTTTCCAGATTTCAAACGATGCATTGCTCTGTGGCCGAAGTGCGCTAATCGGAACGTAGGGACCGTTTCTGGATTTATCGTACTGAAGATAATGCTAGCAATTGTACGTAGAATGTCACAAATAACAAGTAAAACGGGACGACTCGTATGGATTGACTGCGAAATGACGGGTCTCGATCATGAAAAGCAGACACTTGTTGAGATCGCAGTAATATTAACGGATAACGATTTGAATGTACGTTTATTATAATTCCCACTACCAACTTTTTATTAACCTCGGCATGGATCATACAATTCTTTATGTTACCGTTGATCAAACACTAGGTGTTGTGTGAATCTACTGCGGTAAAGTTGACGTCTCTGCGGATTGCTCTTCCCTAAGAGCCAGAAGTCAAGTCGAAAGCAGTTTATACAGCTAGTCACCTCCATAGCCAGACAAAGAAAGGAACTCTTGGTTTAACATTTTCACTGTTAGATTATGGAGTTCCTTTCTTGCTGCTTGCTGAAATGCTGGAACGCTTTCCTTTTCAGGCTTTGAAGAAGGCCAAATCTGAGGGAACGTCAACCTTAACAGAATAAGTAGTAAAATAATACCTCATGTTTGCTCAGCAAGAATGCGAAGAATTAATTGTAGTGTTTTCAATGGTCTTTTGCATGCATTGGAGCCGAATGAATTCTATTACAGGTGATTGCTGAAGGCCCGGACATAGTGATAAATCAGTCTGAAGAAGTGCTGAGCAATATGGAAGATTGGCCGCGCAGAGTTTTCACAGAAAATGGACTTCTAGATAGGATCCGTAAGAGCAAGACAGACATGAAACAAGCAGAAGACATGGATAGTTCTCGTTTTTCTGTTTTCATTGTTTTGGATTATTTTTTTTATCACTATGCTGTGTACACTCGCACTCCATTTGTGTCCTTGCACGTTTGATCGTTGCGAGGTGAAACCCCCCCCCCCCCCCCCCCCCCCTGGGTGGGTATCCTCTTAGGGTGGGTGGGTAAGCATGGGTATCTGGGTTAGGCCTAGGCCTAACCCAGATACCCATGACGCGATTGGGTGAAATTTTGCTCTTATTTTTTCAGAGGGACTGGCACCAAAAGTTCATTTTTCTTCCAGTACTCTCTGTTCGGTAAGAAGTTGGCTTTGTAGAGATGTTATCGTACATACTTGGGCAATTGTGAGACGGGATAACAGCAAATTTTATGAACTATGTAGTCTAGCAGCAGAACATTAAACCTTCCTGTGATTCACAAGGGAGGCAACCACCTGTGGTGCTAAAGATTTGAGGCAGACTTTGGACGGGTTGACCTCGTGACTACAGGGAAATACTGGCTAAGCCAGCAAAACCCCGAAAAATGGGGAATATGCCAGGGCCTGCACAATCCGCGAGGACCGGCCATCGAAGTATCTAAGTAAGATGTAATGACTTCCATGAATAATACTTGGAAACTTGGACGGCCCTTCCTCACTGGTTGTGCGGGTCCAAGCATAATCATCATTTTTGTTGAAGTTTTGATGGTTTAGCCACTGTGGTTCTCCACTTGGTTCTGTGCCGAGGTCAACCAGGCCAACGTCTGCTTCTGGTCGTCACGACTATGGACAGTCACCGCCTTTGTGAATTAGTGAGAGATTTGCCACCATAAAACTAGTTTAGTACCAAGACGGTGGTGGATCTTGGTGTTGGTCTATCCTTAGATGGGCTTCCTGATGGAAACGCTGGACTATTTGGATTCTTTCTCAGCATGGGAGACCCTGCTGTACATCACAGCCCGACACCCAGAAACACCTTCCAGCTACAACAAGGTGGTACATTTCCACCGATTTCGCCTTCTTCAGAGCCTGGAAAGATCAAGTAAACCGCAATCTAGCCAGCCCAATACCTCAGACACTTTACACTTGGAAGGCCTCACTGGTTGTGCGGGCCCTAGCACAATCACCATTTATCGGAGATTTGCTGGTGGAGCCATTGTGGTTCTCTGAAATCTCAAGGTCAGCCTGCGCCAAGTCTGCTCCAGGTCTTCACCACCACGAGCTGGAGCAGCCCTTGTGGATCAGAGGAAGATTTTCCACCATGAGACTAGTGTGATAACGAGCAGTGGTGGATCCTGGTATTGGCTTACTTTTAGTTGGTCTTCCTGACGGAAACGCCGGACATCTCAGCTTAGGAAAACTTTGCCAAGGTATGAATCTCCCATTGTACATCGCAGCCCGACACCCAGGGACACCTCCCAACCACCATGAGGCGGTGAACCGTTGGGAGAAGTCATTATTATTGTCATTGTATTATATTGTTTTTCAGATACTAGACTTCCTCGAAAATGAGACAGTGAAGAAAACATGTCCATTGGCAGGGAATAGCGTACATCTTGATCGAAGGTGAGACAATATTCGTCAAACCTTGTCTCCTTAATGCTATCTAAGGGCGCGTGTCGCGCAGTGATATGAGGCGCCTTTCAATACACATAGGATTGACCTCCGCGCCCATGGCTCACCAAAGCTTCCATCTCTCAGGAGTCGGCACATTGGTACCAGATTTGTCTGGGAGGATAACAGCACTGCCCAGTGCATCGGTAGACCACCGCGAGTTCTTGTTAAGGCCAGATAAGCATTCAATCATCCCCAACGATGTTTAATGAAGTCATGCATGGTGAATCCCCAGAGATTGATCAACGTCGAGAGCCTTATCCTTTTATCGTTTTTAATACCGTCTCATGTTTTGAATTTGTAGATTCATATCAAAGTATATGCCACGTCTTGACGATCACCTACATTACCGCATTGTAGACGTTTCCACCATTAAAGAGGTAACAGTGCAACGACTACTATCCAAGTCCAAGTGGTATTCTTAACAACTTCAACTAGAAATAAATTTTAGCTAGCAGCAAGATGGTATCCGAATGAATTCAAAAAAGCACCTCTCAAGAACCGAACTCATAGGGCTTTGGACGATATTCGAGAAAGTATTGAAGAGTTACGCTACTACCGCTCTTCAATCTTTCAGCGTTAGGTTGTCATCTCATAATCCAGTGATCTCATGTCTTGGGTCCTGGCGTTGCCTTTTTTCTCACTGTTGGTGATGGTGTTGTACTTCACTGATGCATAATCTCACCAGTCAGGTTTGATTTGTTTGTCACACTTGATCAATACATCATGTGAATTGGTAATGTAGTCAACCTGTCGCGAAATCTAGATTGAATTGTTCGAAGTAAATAGTTTATTTTGATAAAAATAAAGTGAAGGGAGGTGAAAAAGTTCTTAGAAGACGATGAAATTCTCTTTTAGGAATTATTTCCTATGCTGTGAATAATGTTTTGTGGTGGTTATTTGATCCATCTTGACACAGTCTGTTCTTCATGCTTCAGTAGATGACTTCAGTAGACTAATACTATGGAGTTTCCGTAGCCCTCCCTACCTCCCTCCAACTACTAGAAGTAGACCACACGTTACGTGCTTGCGAACTAGGACACCACTTCTCTAAAACTCGTTGACGGTGTGCTGTCTTCAGAGGCGTGTGTTATATGTGGCACTTATTCTTCTGTTTTAAATTGATCGAGTTGACTGGATCCTTTCCCATATTTCTTATTCAAAGTGACGCCTATTTGATCAGTGGCCTTCACGTCCTGTCAAACGCAATTGCTTACTGCTTTTGACCAGCGTTTATTCAGACGCTTCACATATCTGACCTCTGAGCATCCTTATAGACAAATCTTTGGATTTTCTCACGTATCCATGTTTACGAAAGTAGACGTTAAAGGAGGACCGTGGATTCTTTCCTTACTGCGCGTGGAGTCATCATTCACACTGATTCCGTTTTTCATGAATACCATCTACTTTACTTTGAGCAGGACATTTTTTTATAACATTTTCTACTCAAGCAAATCTCGTCGTCATACATTCTGCTTATGACCTACAAGGGAGATTCTGAACGTGTTTTTCGGGAATCTGGATGTAGCAAAAGTATGGATCACGTAGCACTATCGATCGCGCTATTGAGAGGACAACCGTACCATGCATATAAGAGGGAGTTCCATGTTCCGAGTTACGTCGACGGCCAACAATGAGGACGCTGCTGTGTGTGGAAAAATGCTGACAATCAGCTTAGTATCGTGACGTTTTATTATCTACCTATTTTTTCATGGCTGTGTTTGATGTGAGGTATCTCTTCAGCTTAACTGAGTTCAGCGCCGATTTGTTGTCTTCAAATCAACCGCTTTGACAAATGATGGGTGATAGCACCTATAAAACACGACTGAGATAACGACAAAGCGAAGGACCCCCATGGTGTGGTAGTGAACACGTTAGCCCCGGAAAGGGTAATGGCGCGTTCGCCCCACAGCAGACACGTGCGGTCCGGAGTTCTGCAAATATCTCAGGATCATTGTAGCTACATTTCAAATCAGCGCGATAGTTGATCACTTGGACTTGACATCTTGACATTTGATCCATCTTAATGACTAACATATAAGAAAAGCCATTAACGACGATTATCACAGAGGATCAATCGCACAGCAGGACGATTATCACAGAGGATCAATCGCACAGCAGGAAGCTCACCCGACCATGGTCAGGATTTTTTACGGTGCGCCCAGGAGAAAAATATGGCACTTATACCGTCTGTACAGAGAGTACGGAACCCACTGGTCTACTCGCAAACTACAGGGACAATCGAAAACGAAAACTTTGCTGTCGCCCATTCGTGTGATTCGACCATCATAAGGAAAACATGAGGAAGACTATACTCTAGTGAACATATTCACGAAATATCACATCCAAGTACCAAAGGCAGCTTAGAAACCATCGGCTGAGAAGATCCCCAGCAATCATAGCACTTGTAAAAATGTCTTCAGAAGTTTCATGAGTTCCAGAACACTGGGAATCTCAATGTGACTGGTTCTGGTTTAAGACGTAAAGTCCTGCTGAAATATGTTTCAGTAGTTCGACAGGTCGAAACTGGTTCCCAAACAATCTAGTCAATATGACGGATTAACTGAGTGCAACTAGGTCGAGTAGGCTTTGGAAACACCTGCTCTCAACATCAAGTAATAAAATCTGTTCCACAGTAATGCCAACGTATTACTAATGGTAGGCCTTAATATCTGACTAATTCTTTATTAAAACAATAATAACAATATTTGTTTGTATCACAAACTCCAAGTAAAATATGTATTTGGCTCACATACCCATCATTGAGAAAACATAATGTACAAAATGAAAATTAGACGCTAGGCGAAAAGAAAAGTGAGTGCCGAAATTTCTAACGAAATCATTGGAAGCCAAAATGATAAGGTGAGAAGATGAAAGCGCGTCGAGTCCACTTTTGATGATGATGATTATGATGATGATGATGATGATAATGATGATGATGATGATGAAGGGGACGAGTTTAATATGCGCAAATGGGAAGAGATGCAAGCCAGGTAATACATAATAGGAGATATGCACCGTTCTCTCTGAAGAAGAAAGAATTGTTTGAGAAAAACGTTTGGGATCTCAGCAACGCAATCGAGTCAGTTTGCGGTAAAGCTGCTGAGGAATCTGTGTTCATCACGGGACCAGATATGAAATGAAAAAAGGACTAGCTTGTAACGGCTTTGGTACAGAAGACGAATAAGAACAGTAACTATGTGTAGTGCTAAATAAGGCGATGAACATAATGCGACTTAACTGGGACTGAGTGAAGAGAAGATCAATTCCAAGTGGATGACAATCGATGACATGATGTTCATCGTCATAGGTTCAATCGTAGATCGAAAAACACGTTAAGGATGGGGTATTTTTGTTTTGTACACGAATCTATGGTTACAATGAAACTGCATCACATAGAAGAAGACCGACAGATTACTGAAATAAACGCAATTTTTTTGGTACGCACAGGGCACTTCTGGGATAAATTAATGAAATCCTTATACAATTTTGCACTAACGCCATTAATATCTTCAGCTGATTTTATCAACGAACATACAGCCAAGGCGACTTTGAACGTTACCTGAAACAACGACAGAAATCAAATTAACTTGAAAACTTCAACATTAAGAAGTACTTTTCAAATGACTGGAGCCCTTTGAAACTTATGCAAATGCTTATACTCGGTTGTTCACTGTTAAGGTCTTCTAATAATCCATATTTGAAGTGTAGTTAATAATACTTCACTTGGTTCAGTGCAATTCTCCGTCTTTCCCTTCAGTAATATTGTGGAATGGAGATGGAACTGTGATGTAAGACGAGACTACAGCTGAGAACTAGTCCGATATTTCTATTCAAAACTACACGTAATAGCTGATCGATGCTAGGAAATATTGCTGTCCATTCACGAAGCGACCTATTAGCAAACTAGCAGATCTTTCTCCGATTCATTTGTGCTGGCGAACGATAAGACTACAGCTGAGAACTAGTCCGATATTTCTATTCAAAACTACTATTGCTGTCCATTCACGAAGCGACCTATTAGCAAACTAGCAGATCTTTCTCCGATTCATTTGTGCTGGCGAACGATTTAACTAGGTTACGAAAGTAATAAACAACCTTAACAGAAAGAGGCAAGTCTCCCTATGACGCAATGGGCGATCAAGTTTAGGATATCGTATGCTGTAATACCTGATGAAATGCAATGATATCTCTGATTGTACACGAATGGACTGGAACAAGATCAAAGAAATCGGAACAACACGTTCATTTTAGGCCATGAAGATCCTTTTTTGCTTTGCTATGACAACATAGGACAGCTTCCTCAAACATTGCGCTCCTCTTGATACCGCAGGTTCACTGAATTCCACGTAAACACTATATGAGAGAAAAGAAAACCAAGAAGACTGACAACCACATTTAAACGATGAGATCTTGTCATTCGTGAAGCATACCAGATCATTTCAAGAACCGTAAGTCACGCAATTTCAGTGGCGTAAGCCCTGTCGTACAGTTATTTAGCACCTATGATGTTCTACAATACGAGATCCCATGAATACATTTAGCCATTCTAGGTCTTCAATCCCTCATCAGTGACAAAAAAGTCCATGTCACCGACACCCAGTCACTAACGTATAAACTGATAACAGCTGTGTGTATGCATCCTCTTAGTAGTTCAATTTAGCAGCTCACAGTGAACGGTCATCTATGAATTTGTGGTAAGAAATCTCAACGTAGGAAAAGACAGGTCAGTGAAAGCGAACATAAGATTGGTAAATACGAACCAGCGATAGAAATGAGGATGGAGACTTTCTTGATGGAATTCTGAAAATCACTGTACACAAGAACAGTAGTGCAGCGACTTATAAGGAGCTCAACCATATGTTCAAGAATAAAAGGCGATTCCTCCTTGAAACCTCCGTAGTATCAGCCTCTTGCGCTGCATCCAGTCATCGCCTGTTCCGTGTAAAAATTCAATTCAACCCCAGGCCAGAAAAGAACTGCTAAAATCTAAAAAGTGAGAAGAAAAATGTGTATGACGAGGGCATTCTACCATTCTGGACGCAACTCTTCATCTGTGGAAGGTTAGACTACTGACTACTATAAGCTGCTTTTCCAAGGATTTAAAAGCTACGCCGAATAATTCCTAGCTCATCAAACAAGAATCTCTGGTCGATTACCACCAGAATTTTTTGACAGCAGAAGTAAACTGATCCTACTAGAACACATCCGATATCACTGCTAATAAATGCTTGCTATAAAAAATCTCTACAGTAGGACTTATACAGTACTCTCACAAAACGAAATGTTGGAAGCTGCTAAAAAGAAATAATCCAAAGAAACGTCGCCACGACCATTGCGAACATCGGGTCCAAGATGACAGCCATTAAGTTCAAGCAACTCTCGTAAATCATATAACACGTTTTTAGAACGAAAATTCTTGATCTGCGGAAGATGTCGAACATGGCTTAGTGTTTAAGAAGGGCGGCTGAACGGCCAACTCCTCTGACCACGAAAATAGGTATGAAACAAGACACCGTTACGTCAAATCTCCTCTAACATCGCGTCACTTTTTCTCCAAGTTCTATACTAAGCAGGGATGGTTAACAGAAAGTTCAACGAAGTGGTAAATAAAAATAGAGGACTTTGCAAAAAACAGAAGCAAACGGAAGAAAACACATTTCATAAGCGTACACAGAAAAGAAATCAACACTTTCAAACCACCACATGCGTGCTTAGGGCATTACTTAGGTGCTTAGTACCATTTAGGACGTTCCGTTAACATAGCAAACAATATGAATGAGTAGTTATGCACCAAGAGGACAGCAACGTAGGCCACGTTACAGTTTTTCGAATAACCAATTGATGGGCGCAATACTCCGGGTCTAATTCTGACTCAGTGATTTTATTATGTCGTCTTCCAAAAACCAATACGTAGCTGAGACGATGGTTAGTACCATATTCATACGAAGAATGAGGCACTATGCGTGGAATAGTCGAAAGATGGTTTCTGTATCATAGTAGGCAAACAAAAAATTAAACCTGAATATGCTGTCCAAAATTTCGAAAATTACCATCTGCCTGATACTTCGAAAATAAACATCGAAAACGAAGCATAAATAGCTATGCCATGTGATGAGGACAGCTGACGATAGCTAGATGAGGAAAAAGTTGAAGCAGATGCTGGTAACATGCAAGCTGCGATCACATACAAGATTAGAAGACATGTGGTGGCTCACACTGAACAGCAAATACGACAACAAGGAAGGAGAAGAATGGAAGTTGTAGTGGGGACAGTACCACTCGTACAGACAGATCATCCCAATAACTGAATAAATAATCCCGTTAGTAAGTAGTTACGCTTGAGGGTGGTCATAGGAGTACAAATGCATCAAACATAAACATTCATGATGCACTCACTTCTTCGGTTGCTCGTTCACTGCGACACACCGGCCATACCAACTTGTAAAGATCGGCCAGCAATCTGCGTTCCATTCAGTGCCGCAATTGCATTGCAGGCGTCCGCGTAATTCATCATTGTTATAAAAGCATAGCCTTTACATTTCCCCGTGGCAAAGTCACGAACAACCTGGAAGAAAAAAACATGGATAATTGCAGGTGAAAGACGTTGTACTGATCCCTGCAATAATTACCCTCTCAACAGGTGGGTTGCATAAAAATCCGATTACAACCGAAAACGGTAAGAAATCATCGCAAAATGGTTCTTAATGAACTGGAATTGTAACCACAAAGGAAATTCACATGTAAAACTACGCTCTAGCAGTAATGAGTAGAACGCTAAATGATAATGAGCTGCATAAGTGCAACTTTATTCCTCACACTTCGCAGCTTAGTGCAGTTACAGTGACCATCTCTGCTTAAATCATTTTATTACAGTAAAATCTTCTAAGAAATTGCCAGTTCTTTTTTAAGAGAACAAAGATTTATCTTCTTCAAAGAAACTAGTAAACTGTTCACACAAAATATTCTCCATTGTACAGAGAATACTTCCCATACATTGGTTGTATCTTATAAGGCTTATCTTACAATTCTAACTCATTATTTACTGCCTACTCCCTTTAATGGCAGGGTATATTGCGAAATATAACTTCAACGATGCTGAGATATTTGCAAAACTCCGGACCGCAGCTGTCTGCAGTGGGGAACGAACGCGCTGTTGTCCTTTTCAGCATCATTGAAGTTATACTTCGCAATATATATCCTGCCATTAAAAAAAAGAGTAGGCAGTAAATAATAAGTTGGAACTGTGATTATAACTACAGCCTCAGCTTAACTGGGTTCGTTGCCGATTTGGGCTCCCAGTTCAATCCCGCTGACGGGTGATTACTGATGGCAGAGATCGATAGAACTAGCTGAGAGACAGGCGAAGCGAAGGACCCGCATGGTGTGGTGGTGAACGCGTTACTCCCCGAAAAGGACAATAGCGCGTTCGTTCCCCACCGCAGACACCTGCGGTCCGAAGTTTTGCGAATATCTCACCATCATTGAAGTCTTCTCTTTACTATATACAGCTGTCCACTTTTCCAACGTATCACTGTTTTCCTTGTGCTATTTGTATTGTAGAATGCCATGGTTGGCAACGATATACGTTATGGTGCATACTGCTCTTGATCCTCATATCCTCACGCATCCCAACTTTCCACTTTGTATGCATCATCCCGACCTAATCATAATTTTCAAAATCCGGTAAGATAGGCCCCTTCTTAAACAGAATAAAATGGCCCCACAGAACATATAAGGAATGCTATCGCATTACTTCTCGGTCAAGCACTTGCAAGCGGTCCTAAACCCTGCATGGCTCACCAGAAAGAACAAATAATCACGTGAAACATATGTAGCTGGAAATGTTTAAAAACCACGAGGCAATACACAGAAATTCTCAACAGACATGAACAAAACACAGAACTATGTATCTCTTCACCTGTTAAGGAGTGGTCCGTCTCCATGTATTCTTTAGTCCAGTTTTATTTATCATATCTTCCGATAAGATAGATGGGCAGAGTTCTCCACGTCGATTAATCCCTGAGGAACGCGGGATGCATTCGACTTCATTAATTATCGTTGGAGGTGATTGAATGCATATCTGGCCTTTACAATGACTCGCGGTGACCCACTGATGTATCAAGCCAGTGCTCCCCCCCTGACAAGTCTGCTACCAGTAAGGCGCCTCCGACCATTGCGTCACACGCCCCTACATTTCCATTTTCTTCCGATACAATTCAGTTTCCTGTGGACGGTAACACAAAAGATTCTATTGGTTCATTTCCGATCAGCAGTCAATCAAGATAAAAACCTAACTCGACTGCAGCCTATGTCTTTAAAATCTATGCAATTCGATTCTTGAGAAGTCACTGATTTTCACATCACTGCCAATCGCTACGGTGGTTCGAAGTCATGGTTACGCCAGCAAGGAATCGGGGACATGAGGAAGATCTCAAGAACATCAAAACATACTTTCCACTTCATAGAAAACCGAATCAAATGAAGAGCAAAAATCCTAACAAACACCGAAATATACTTCTCTCATCATAGAAAAACTTTAGTAAGGGATGTCAGCAATGTGATTAGATGGTGGAGGACCTTTTTCTCATCACATGTAAAGTTGGATATGTTCTAAATGCGTGAAAAAATGCACAGAGGGATTTGGAGGACAAAAAGAACAGAAAGAACGACAAAAGCAAGTGGAAAAATCGAATTACAGAGCGAAATTACATCAGAAGAGGCGTGACTATCCATTAGTCAGAGCATATTGGATGAATAACATATAACTCACGTCTTGCAGATAACGGTGTCGTTTCATCCCTCATCTATTCATGGCCGAGCACTGGAAGCAGCGGTTCAGTGTTAGTTCCTACTAGGTTTAGGTTTTCTCCGGATATAATGATTTAGTAATTAGTCTAATGTTTACATATGACTACCCTGCTAAGATCTACTTACCGAAGACTGCGGTTTCGCTCTGCTGCGACAACGACAAGACCCGCAAGGCAAATTCCAACATGCATCACATTCCAACAAATACTTTAATTTACTGCTCTTTTACGAAGTGGTTTCAAAACCACCGACTTCTAGGTTCGATGCTTCCAGAGTTAGCACTCATGAACACATTCGTAACCGTGCTTTTTTTCTTGATAACTGCCTATATCATCGATGACTACAGTATTCGAAGTCTTGAGAACTCCTCAGGTGTGGCAACGAACTGCTGTAATGCTTCATTCATGACATCTTTCACTTCCTGCTAGGCAAAATTCAGCTCAATGAATAGCTTAGGAAAAAAAAGCGATGTGAAAACGACTGAGCTGTAGAAAATAAGAACTTCACCTTGATAGAATAAAAAAAATTTATGCCTTTTCTCCAAACACCTGCAGACTTTGGTGACCTTTACCATAAATAACTCCAATATATTATTTCGAAGTTGGAAAACATTATTTTTAGTCATGAATGTATTGAAATCAAGGCATGTGGTTGCGAATGTGTTTCCATGTGCATGAATGCTACCAAACATTCGTTTCTGAGTAAAAAGAATTATCTCAGTTACTCCATTCTTCACCCGAAATTTACCAAGCTAGGCTTTATCGATCTTTACGAAGCTAAGTTGAATCGGCAGACGTATAGAGTCGAAATGTATCAAATATGTTAAGCAACCGCTTAAACTTGTTTGCTTCTCCTTAATGGCTAAATTCTCATCATTTTATCAATTTTTATTCATTGCCCATTCATTTTCATGGCAGAGTATAATGTGAAATACAGTCACTTAGCCGACAGAAAGGTGAAACGAAGGATCCGCATGGTGGTGACTTCGTTAGGCCCGAGAAAAGGTAACAGTGGGATTCGATTCCCACCGCAGACACCTGCGGTCCGAAATACTGCAAATATCCCTGCTTAATTGTGGCCACATTTCACATCATAACTTGCCATGAAAAATATTAGGAAGTAAATAAAAAATGATTACATTGTGATTTATACCACACCTTTAGCTCAACTGGGTTCAGTACCGATCTGTGCTCTCAAGTTCATTATCGCTGACGAGTGATTGCTGATAGCACCTCTAAAACAAAGCTGAGAAAAAGTTCGAAACCTAGGGCCCTCATTGTATGGTGGTGAACACGTTAGCCCCCTGAAAGGGTAATAACGAGGTTCGATCCTAGCCGGGGACACTTGTGGTCCGGAGTTTTGCAAATATCACAGCATTACTGTGGGTGAATTCTCGTCGACGCAAGAAGTTCGACAAGACAATATGTTCTTGTCTAAGCTAATCATCGCCGCCATCTAAGGCAATACGCACAAACTGAAATGCGATAGCATGGGAGTGAAAGTTGACAGTCGAGATCTACAGTATCACCTAATGGCAACATAAAGCATTAACGGCACAAATGCTCTCCTACTATGAAAGTGCTTGTGGAATTTTGGCTGTCGGGTTAATCACATGGAAAGCAATAAGTTTATGGAGAAAGCCTAAGAATTAAAAGAGCCTCGAGAATGCACCAAAAATAGGAAAAAAACGAAGGTGAAGATTAAAACAGGCTCTTCGATCATATTTTCGGACCCATGATTTTCTCTACCTCAAAGTATTCCTCGAAAACCTGGAGGATACGTAAACAGGACGTAACACTGGTCAGTGCTATCCAGTGATCAATCGAGAACCTCATATTTGGACTAACCTACATCAAACGAACGGGGAGAAAATATGATGTCTGCACTTGAATGGACAACCTCCAAGATATCACAATTCAGGTGTGTTGGACATATGGTGCATCTTAGCGATAACCGCTTGTCAGTAGCTCGATGGAATGTTAAGTTTGCGACAGTAACCATTCCGTAGAATGGTAAGTTCATAGTTTCCGATATGCGAACCACAAAGCGAAAGGCTTAGTGAGGTTGTGAAAGAGAACTGCACCTTAGACGTTATGGTAAGGGCTACCCGAAAAGCTGGAAATTGATGGCGCCATCTATCGATAAGCAAATTAACACATCATAATGACGAAATGTCCAAAGAATTCAATGTTTCTATAAGAAAAAAAGAAACAAGAGATATTCCCTAATTGTCTTCCAGTAAAAGCGAAAACCATAACCTTAAAGAAGCTGTAACTGAACGGCAGTTCAAACCAAGACTGAAAAACTAACCTTCACACTCAAGACGGCTCCAAACGGTCCGAATAATTGCCAAAGAAGACTATCCTCTGTATCCTGACCTAAGTTGTAAGCGAAAAGACAAAAACCAGCTGGCTCGGCAGGAGCTGCTACGGGAGGCGCTAAGGTAGCCAACTGCGTCGCAGCTGGTGCTGTTGCAGCCATGCCTAAATCCATACTTAATAAAGTTCGAGAAGGTAAAACTAAAGTATTCTGCACTATCTGCGAAAATTCTTCACACTGATTACGTCTTCCGTTAGGAACCAATCTTGCCCACTACTAAGAGAACAACTTTAACCCGAACAGTTTTATAAAACTACAACATTAAACCAGGTGTAAGGTCAGTGGAGCTATTTGTAGGCAAAAAAATAGTCATTAATAGCAGTCAGTGTTTCCATCAGACTGTTCTCCCAAACAAATGACGTATTGGAATAACCGAAACATAACTAAACACGTTTAGAAGTAAACTACAGATAGAACCGAAATATTAAATGTGCAGATCGCTTTGAAATCCTCTTGCGTTTTGCGTACTTCTACGGTATGAAGCGAAAGCACGAAATAAAGAAGACAGCAACTAGGCTTCTAAAATTACTTGGATATTATGATTCACAACCATACTATCTATTTAAAGTCGCTAATCCAAAATTCACTTTAAAAGCATTAACCACAGAAAACAAACACTTAAAAGTCACTTACTCTCAAGAATACAGGCAAAGTATACGACTCGCTAGTTAGGACCTAATGGCTCTTATGACAAATAATACCAATTGGTTTAGTTTTCCCATGAAAAGTAAGACCAAGTGGTACAAATAGTCTGAAGTCACGTTACAACCACATTTATTACCCTGAAACATTAATAACCCAAATCATCAGTCTGCCTTGCACAGCAGTAAATTACTCCGCCGGAGGACCGGAACAAACATGAAACTCGCTGAATCGTCCCTAATTGGTTTCGTTATACGAATCAAGACAAACATTCTGGTACCCCTCAGGTTTTCGTTGCATGTGGACCATCGATCGCCCTTCTCTCCACTCTTTGCAATTAAGCCCATTATTATGACTCGAACACGATAAAACCAGCTCGTAAATACGAAGTGCACACTTCGACAGAGGTTTTCCTTCAGCTATAACGAAGACGAAAACGAAAACGAATTAGCCAAATAAAGTTTACTTTATTAACTCTGTGACAGCTTGCCAATCAAAGAATGCACACCTTGCTTTTCAGTAAATGCTAGCGCACTTTATGGAATAATCACGATTTACCTTCATATCTGACCGGAACGTACCTTGAACTATCTAAATTGAAGAGCATGTCCCGCTTTACGAAATCAGATTTAGAACTAGAGATGTTTTAGGTATTTAAACGAATATCAGTGGACACCTTGGATTTTTGCTGAAGTCAGAAGTGGAAACATAACGTGAAACCTAAAGGTCGCCGATCTGAATATGCACTTTTTCCAACATGCATTAGTACTACGAGAGATGACAGGAAAAACGTACAAGAAGAAGACCTTTGGTAACGAACCATATCACTTAAATGAAATTCGGCCCAATTTTTAACCCATAAAACTTATGAGTTATGTGACAGCAAAAAACTTGGGCATTGATTTTTGACGACTGAACTACAAAATAGCTGAAATATCGACGTACTCGTTAAAAAGAACCTATTCAGCGAAACATGGGCGAACGTTTATACCAACAAAGTTGCTCACTATTTTAACCCTACAATATCCATAAAGTATTCGCATGCAACCACATATGGAACACTAGTAAAAAGTAGGTAAAACGAATTACCAGCTAGAGCATTCATTTGGCTCATCTGCAGCATAGCCGCGAGGTAATCAGCTGTCTGTGCGGTTAGAGTTGGTGCAGCGGCGCTTGCAGCTACAGTGGCGCCTAGAGGAGAGTACCTATAACCGCAACAGACTATTATTATTATTGACTGTACTTTCATAGTGTTTCAAAAATAAGGAACAACAATTAACAAATAAAATTGTGGATAACATATAAACAACCGATATTTGGTTGCTAGAGGAGTGTGATGTATTGGACCAATGGTAGAACGAAGAGGTGCACTAGCTCCAAGAAGAGTAAGAGGCAGTAGATTAGTAGCAGCTACTTGTTGAGCCGCTTCAAGCTAAACAAACCTCTATAGTAGCCGTAAAAAAGTCTACGATGAAATGCTGATTGATGATTGAACACTGGCTAGCAAGTAGAAATCGGGAATTTAATAGCTCAAAACCAAAAGTTCATAAAAGAACTAAATCTATTATCTGGAACTCTTCATAGGCATAAAAAGGCACCTCTTGAAGAACACTTTTTACACTGTTGGTAGCAGGATTGTTAGCAAATTTCACGGTAATTTGATCCGTACAGCCGGCAGGTACAGTACCATTTAGTGTTTGTATTGCCAGTTCGGCCTCTTCCTTCTTGTCAAAGCGAACGAACCCCACACCTTTAGATAAGCCTGAAAAACTTCTCATCATAGGAGACAATCCGTTCTGATACAAGGTTTTTATACTAGTTGGATCTGATTCTGATTGTAATATGAATTTACACTACTATCTTAGCGCACATTAACTACTTCTTAATAGTACATCTATAACGATGAATACCAATTCTACAAGAAACTTGTGTAGTTTCTATTAATACAACGGCACCTTATCCCCAAGAAAGAACTTCACAGGTAAGAGCGAAACCAAGAAATAAAACTACTTGGCTCTAAGATCAGTGTAACATCATTCTTCATCAAAATAAGTTCATTAAGGAACGGATTATTTCGTACAAGCGCAATTGTTTGTGTAAACGTTTTTGAAAAGCAAAATGCCAAATCGACTCATCTAGTTGTTTTCACGGAAGATAACCTGCATTATTTAACATTTCAAGGAGACTTCTATATATTCATGAAAGTCCGCAAAAACACCCGGTGGAAAGGTAAACAAACTAAGTACAACATATAGTCGAAAATAAAGCACTAGTACCAGAAATTGCAAGCCTTTCGTTTTTTACAACCGTTCTAATCTTGACAAAAGTCATATTTATCAAGTCTCATCACAATCAACATACCTGTGATGTTATCAGAAAGAATACGAGAAGTGATAATTTGTCCGAAAGGTCGAAAAATTACTTCCAACTCATTTAATGTCATTGACTTCGGTATACCGGAGACGTAAAGATTCGAGCCTTTGATGTTCTCATTACTTGGCCGCGCATAAGAAACCTAGAAGATACGAAGTCCTACGTTTAGTTGACTAAGTTTTCAAACATGTAATCGAAAATAAAGACTTTTTGAGAGATAGCTGATGAGACTGCAATATACGCACGTTTTAGCAACTGTCAAATCAATATTGTAGAACCTATAGAATTTTCACAGCACTGTAACCTCGCAGGCTCAACTACTGCGCATAAACACATCAGAAAGCAAAACCTGTGGCCACGCTTTATATGACAACCTACAGTAAACAACTCGCTCATATAAGACTTGATGGAGTACTCAAGGGCGGAAAAAGCATCTGAGAATCTGCATCTGAGATTTCATCTACTCTACCTTCTCGACTTACACCTAGAATCCCCATCATACAGCTCCAACCCAAAAAGATTTCGAATATCCCTAAATCACGTTATGACTACGATCCATTTGTTAAATCTCAAAACGGATAGTCGCTATACTGTCGCTACAGCGCTATACTGTCCGAAACAGTGTGCACAGCTGTCGCTTACTATATCCTCCCTCCCCCTTCCAAACAATATCATCCCGACACTACAGTCCACAGTTCTGTCTGTTCATATTGGTAATTGGATATGAGTACTAACGTCACAGCTGCACTCAATAATATGCAAATGGAGCACGGCTAGCAATGCCGAGGATGGCGGGCAACATTTAAAAGCAATGGACATAGACTAACCCCATAGCACAGTGATTAGTGGGTACGATTCGGAATAAAACCCGAAAACTCCACTTTTCTTTTTACATGAATACGTTATTTTGATTCATATTTGCCTCGCTCTCGATGACAAAGCTCTTCATTAAAGAAGAAATCTGGTAGTTACTTAACTACCGATCGTACACACACGTATAGTACAACTGACTCTAATCTACACGACATGTATATATAGAGAATGAACTAATTCTTTCTATTTCTGTTTTGTTTTACCTTTTATTTTCTGCCGGCAGGTTACTAAACAAAATGCAACCACAACGTTGCGGAGATATTTGCAAAACTCTGGACCGCAGATGTCTATGGTGGGGAACGAACGCGCTATTGTCCTTTCCGGGGAGTAACGCGCTCACCACCACACCATGCGGGTCCTTCGTTTTGTCTCTCTCTCAGCAAGTTCTATCGATCTTTTGCCATCAGCAATCACCCGTCAACGGGATTGATCTGGACAGCTCTTTCTTTTTCTGTTTAGCAAACACGAGGTGTTATTTTTTTATTTACGTACAAGCTGACGTTTCGGAGGATTTCGCCTTCCTTAAGTCTTAAGGTAGACTAGGTAGGTAGGTGGAAGACTCATAGAAAGCGGTGAGTGTACAAAGACTCTATGTTTAATGTGATTGATATTTTAGTTCATCATCTTCTCTGTTTGGCTATGGAGAAGGTGTCTGGCCATGTAAATTGCAGTCGACTTGACCTTTCCAGGCTCTGAGGAAGCTGAAAACAGCCGCAACGTCAGCTTGTACGTAAATAAAGAAATAAAATAACACCTCGCGTTTACTAAACAGAAGTAGAAAGAATTATTCAACTAATTCCGAGGTTAGTAGAAAGTCGGATGTGGGAGTTAATGAACTGAGTGTCTGACAGAAATAGGAAAACATAAATCTTTGGATGATGGGCCTTTTCATTAAAAAAAAAAATCACGTTCCCGATTAGACTGAGGTCAGACGACTATCACTCGACAGCGTAAAAAGGAAAATATAAAATGTGTACTGAAAATGGGTCGGCTAAATAGCACTAATAGGACATCCTAAACTAAAAAGTTGTAACTAAAACGCTACGGTGTTTAGGTCAGTCCACCTCTCCGCCACCTGTTTTGCTGATGGAGGATAGACAGAAAGGAACAAATAACGCACAATTCACAACACAAAGTTATCGATTCGAAGCTTTAGATATAACGATTGTGAAAAACGCCAGAGTGGAATGCACAGGCGCCAGTAGCGTTACACAGCTGAATGCATGCAAATAAGTTCGTAGAACGGAAGAGGAGGAGGATGAGGAAGAGGAACAAGAGGAGGAGGATGATGATAATGATGATGTGGTAAACAGCAACAACCTTGATGGTCTTGTTTTGTAGTCGTAGGCCGTTGAACGATGATACTGCCTTGAGAGCATCGTCTTCGCGTGAATAGTTAACAAAACCATAACCAAGACTCTGGCCTGCAACCAGAAAAAACACAATGAACGCAGTAGACCACTAAAAACACACCAATGCCCACACCGCTCACGAACCGAACTGAAAACTTAAAACAGAAAGCGAGAATGAATCCGATTCTTTGCAAATGGGAAATAGTTCTGCTCCATAGTTGTTGTTGGGTTGTTTAGGTTGGGTTGATGTGTTTCGCTTCGTAAGCGGAGTTGAAATATCTAGGCGTTAGTGCAACCGAAACACTCAAAGGTAGAAGTACGAACTCATTCGAAATACGGTAAAATCATAAGAACATTAACACACCTAGCGAAACGCATAGCGAAAAAAGAAAGAAACTATGAATATTAATCGATTCGGAACTCATCGGGACTTTGCGGAGTATTGCAAAATCGATTAGAGAAATCAGCATATGGCGTAATGATTTGATCAATGCAGACTAGGAATTTAGTGAGTTATTTACTTGGATATTTGGACGACCAGTCTTCACTGATAGTGGGGAACCCAGCACAATTTCTATTTTTTCGGAGCTTTCCTGGCCTAGCCATTGTGGTTCCATGGAGTCCCGAGGTCAGCCTAGCCAAAGTCTACCCTTCGTCACCACCACCACCACAGGCAGCCGTCGGCCTTGTGGATCAGAGAGAGATTTGCCACCATGCGACTAGTCTGATACAAGGACGATCGTGGATCCTCGTCTTCGTTTACTCTTAGTTGGGTTTCCTGATGGAAACGCCGATCTCCTTCTCAGCTTGGAAGACTCAGTCATAGGGAGGAATCCCTCTGCTGGGCATCGCGGCCCAACACCCAGGAACACTTCGCAGCCACGACGACCTGGTAAACCGTTGGGAGAGTGGATGCCGGTGAGTTAATTGACGGTTAAAAAGGTGAAAGCAACGTGGTAAAATAATTAAGATAAGAAAAAACTTACAATATAGTAAAAACACATGCCTAAAGAGAAAAACTTAAAACGACATCTCCTTACATACTGTTTAAAAATGGTTGGCACAAATAGTCCCTTTGATGGAGAACAATCGATTGAAAAACACAAACTGAAGTAAATAGACTCTTGTTTAGTTAAAAATACGGACAACTTACGATAGAGCTATCATAAGAAGGTCAATTAGTTTAACCCAAAACAGATAAGTATATAAGTAGTAGAATATAACAAGACACAATGGAAAAACTTCTGTGCGATGGGTTGAGGGACAAATTTCCGGTAAGAGATCGATATATTCAAGAATTAAGAGGATTTGTCACAATTGTGAAAGATTTTCCAGTTTTCTGGCATTCATCGACAAATTTTTATGACAATGAATTCCACGATGGTTGATTTCTGCTCGGCTATGAAAAAATACTAGGTTGTTCGGTACTGCTCGATTTAGCAACATTGAAGTATCAGGCACCCGCTATTTCTTTGTTAATACCGTCATCCATGGATTTCTATACTACACCTTGAAACCCATAATGTCATATTCTATCTTAGACTTGTTTACCAGACTTCTTCCAGTTCAAGTAAATTCATTTTTATAATCTTTTAAGGAGCGCGTGTGGCGCAGTGGTTGGAGGCGCCACTGCGACACGCACGTGGAATCGATTCCTGCGCCCATGGCCCACCAAGCCTTCCATCTCTCTGGGGTCGGCAAATTGGTACCAGACTCGTTTGGGAGGATAGCAGCACTGACTCGATACATCGGCAGGCCACCGCGAGTCATTGTAAAGGCCAGATATGCATTCAATCACCTCCAACGATACTTAATGAAGTCGAATTCATGGCGCATTCCTCAGGGATCAGCGCCAAGAGCTTTATCCTTTTATCCTTCAATCTTTTAAGCTGCAGTGGGTAATACTAAAAATCGTAACACTCCGTATAGTGAGAGTGTCATCATTGCAGCAAACCGTTCACATTTGAATCAAGCATTTCCACTCTTGACAGAAAGGCGAAACGAATGACCCGCATGGTTTGGTGGTAAACACGTCAGCCCCCGGAAAGTATACTAGCGAGTTCGATCCCACCGCAGATACCAGCGGTCCACAGTTTTTAAATATCTCCACATCACTGTGTTTCCTTTTTACTTCTTTACGTTTTTCTTTAATAAAAACCGTCTCAGTGATAAGCTTGAAATTATGATTGAAAGCATCACGATCAGTAGCCGTCAAAGCTCAAAGAATGATCCGGGACAAAGAAATGAACAAATCCTGAGCACTGAAATCATGAGCAGGACACTAAAAGTAAAAGAAAGTAAAGTGAAAAGTCGCCAATAGATGCCTGGAACTTTCATACTGCAAAATCGAATGTTTCATACTAAATCAATCAATACTTAAGAAAAACATGAGAAAATGTGTCAGAACTATGACGATAGCAGTTCAAATCGTGAGAAGATTAAGTCTGATGTAAATAAACCATGAAAAGCGAGAAAAAATCAATGAGAACAGATGAACACAAAACAAATAAACTCCACAGACCTGTCATTTTATCCCGGACGAGTTTACAGGATTCGATCTCGCCAACACTTGCAAAAAGCGACCTTACTTCCTCCTGTGTCATACCCTGAGGCAAGTAGTTAATGATCAAATTCGTCTTTGATTCCCCAATTTCCACGTTTGGAGCTGTACAGTAACGTTGTGACGGTACATAGCTCTGTAATTAATGAATATATACAAACTGGGACAGAAAAACTTTTCTGTTACGGTCTAAATTACGGACGCTAGAATAAGTTTACTAATCAACAATTTCTTAAATATACCTTAGAAACTGTTACTCAACGAAGTAAAGTTCCCTAGGATTTCGCGACCTATTGAGGTTTCTTGACCTAATGAAGGCTAATAAACAAAAACACAGCGCGACGTCATTCCATGTCTTGATCCTACTAGACCTCAATTCCACTTTTTCTAGTGAATTAAACTCCTACCGTTTTGAATAGCTTCTTCTGATAAGGCTTTAACAAGTAAAAGTTACTCTGTTCCCTCTGCACTCTACGTCCTTACAGCAGAAGTCCTATAACTTGGCCAGAAAACCATTACAGATTTTGGCCAATTAATCGAAATCCTCCACCCAAACCCTTGTTCCCTCTACTTTTCGGTCTAGCGAAGTCTTCTGCCACCGCCAACGGCTTGCTGTGCCGGCGGTCAGCACACTGGATTCGGCGGCTTTGCAACAAAATACCAACTGACTTATACAATAACTTCTTACCTTAGCCGGTGTAGAGTTAGTAGTGGTCAGTGAATGATTTAGAACTTTGGCATCCATGCCGCAGTTGTGGATCAGAGAGACGAAGCCGGATCGAGGAACGAATTGGAAGTGGATGATGAGAGAACGTTCTGGGAGTACAGAGAGTGTAAGCGACTGAAAGCCACACGAGAAGAAACAATGAGAAACGGCAACAAGACGTAGACATCACGACAAGAACCACATCAAAGTGCACGCATTGCCGAGAGGGCGCAGTTTTATGGGCGGAGCCTGCAGGCATGGATATCGCCGTGGATAACGACGGCCGCCGGCGTATGGCAGGCGGCAGGTCGTCGGAAAAAAAATATGGCAGGACGGACAGATGGGAGGCATGACGGATGAAGGTGAATATGGACCCGGGCGCCAAGGTAGCGGAACTCTCCTAGTCAAGTAGGAGTGGATGATCAATGTCGCGCTACCCGTGAGAAATTGCTCCCGTATCTTTTAAGCCATCCCTATGAGGAAATATGTGAGGAATACAACCACAGTGATAGTAAGATGTTTGCGTAACTTGTACCCTAGGCCAGATCGAACTACG
This sequence comes from Angiostrongylus cantonensis, assembly GCA_009735665.1. Lineage (NCBI taxonomy): Eukaryota > Metazoa > Nematoda > Chromadorea > Rhabditida > Metastrongylidae > Angiostrongylus > Angiostrongylus cantonensis. Next base: position 52,383 of record MQTX01000053.1, read on the forward strand.
ATTACTTTTTCAGGAGGCCTACTTGTTACGCACCGCACCACTGAAGTCCTTGCTTTCGATTACAGCCTCAGCTTAACTGGGTTTAATGTTGAATTGTGCTCCCTAGATCACTTTCGTTGACGAGTGATTGCTGATGGCGTCATTAGGTAGAGAATTAGCTGAAAGAAGAGCAAAGCAAGGCACCTAAGTGGTGCAGAGAGTAATTGGTGAGCACCCGGAAAGGGTAATCGCGTGTTTGAATCTGACCTGGAGTCTGGGTTTTGCAAATATGTCGGCGTTATAGTGACTATGAAGAATATTCACGTAAACGGATTTTGTACTAGTCACCAGGAGTTCATAGTAAGTGAAGAATCATGAATTTTCAGTTACAGCACGGTTTTCGATGCACCGAGTCGCATGACAGGCGACACACTCAATTACGGTACGAACGAACCAGTCAGTCAGTCAGTCAGTCAGTCAGTCAGTCTGTCTGTCTGTCTGTCTGTCTGTCTGTCTGTCTGTCACCAAAATGCGAGGTCAATCGGACTGCATTTCTCGGCAATTGCCTCTCAATTAGGCTGACAGAAAATAACGACGGATCAGACACTCTATCTGTAAATGGATATTAGCGCAGAAGTTAATGTCCCAAGAGGAAAGCTGATTCTAAAGAATCACTAAGGTAACGAAGACGAAAGTCAGAGTTGAAGCGCTTCAACAGGAAAACCTGCTAATTTAAGTGAGAATCACGAACAAGAAAACCGGAAAATAAAAGCAATGGAAGGATAAAGTTATATGGTTCACGTGTGCATAACGCAAGTGATTTACTTTAGAAGAACACTGTAACAAACTAACGGCTTCGCAAACTATTCACAGTTCTACTAGTAACTCAATTAGCAGGATCAGCGACGACAAATGCCTTCATTTAGAGTGGCTCTAGAGATGGATGAAAGTGACAACAATGGGAGGAAAGCCTACAGATGATAGTAAAACTGCTTCTTTTTTCACAAAGGCTATGCATCTCTTCCATGATCCAGGCTTTTTGAATTGTACAGCGGGGCCGTTGGGTGGTATTCTTGGCCGGCAGAGATCCATTTGAAAGAGATGAGACGAAATGGATAGCAATGAATTCTTTACACATAGATCGATTTCACAAACAGACTGATTTCTCACGAAAGATTATATTTTTCGTCTCAGATCGTTCTCCTTTAGAAGAGATATCTTCAACAACTTTAATAGTATGTTGTTCTGCTCAACTTTAGTGTCTCACCGATGTCAATAATAATTGGGTGCTTAGACGTGCTGACGCAGAGAGCGAGATTGCCCATTGTGCTTCTCGCTCGTCGGCAGTTGGTGTGTAGGCGGCGGGATGGTAATGAGGTAAGTCATTATCGTGATTCTTTGCTGAATGAGCAACCTACCTACCTATCCGAAGCAGAAAATATAGAAGAAAGAAGAGTGTAAACAAAAGAATTACGAGTTCGAAAAGCATAATAGAGGCTCTTTTACAGAAGACTAGACATTTCTCATGGATGAATATCGGATTAGTAGCGATGATCTCTTTCTCGCGCTACGCATAAAACAGGCATTTGTAGATTCGAATGAGCAGCTGAAGACAACGGATGCTTTACTCACAAGACTAAAATGGCAAACTGCCTATCGTATAGAAGATTCCAATACTGAGCAAGCACCCAGGATGGTTAGGATGTTGGTTACGGATAAGAGGCACTAAGTAATCGCTCTCACTGTATGTATTCAAAAATATGCTATTTCGTTTCGTTCGTTTGGCTCGTGATTCGTTTGGACTAGGGCTTGCTAGGGTATATACATTACTGAGGGTTATGAGACTTTTTTATATATAACAGAGTCTCGAGGCATGACGGATGAAGGTGAATATGGACCCGGGCGCCAAGGTAGCGGAACTCTCCTAGTCAAGTAGGAGTGGATGATCAATGTCGCGCTACCCGTGAGAAATTGCTCCCGTATCTTTTAAGCCATCCCTATGAGGAAATATGTGAGGAATACAACCACAGTGATAGTAAGATGTTTGCGTAACTTGTACCCTAGGCCAGATCGAACTACGATTACTTTTTCAGGAGGCCTACTTGTTACGCACCGCACCACTGAAGTCCTTGCTTTCGATTACAGCCTCAGCTTAACTGGGTTTAATGTTGAATTGTGCTCCCTAGATCACTTTCGTTGACGAGTGATTGCTGATGGCGTCATTAGGTAGAGAATTAGCTGAAAGAAGAGCAAAGCAAGGCACCTAAGTGGTGCAGAGAGTAATTGGTGAGCACCCGGAAAGGGTAATCGCGTGTTTGAATCTGACCTGGAGTCTGGGTTTTGCAAATATGTCGGCGTTATAGTGACTATGAAGAATATTCACGTAAACGGATTTTGTACTAGTCACCAGGAGTTCATAGTAAGTGAAGAATCATGAATTTTCAGTTACAGCACGGTTTTCGATGCACCGAGTCGCATGACAGGCGACACACTCAATTACGGTACGAACGAACCAGTCAGTCAGTCAGTCAGTCAGTCAGTCAGTCTGTCTGTCTGTCTGTCTGTCTGTCTGTCTGTCTGTCACCAAAATGCGAGGTCAATCGGACTGCATTTCTCGGCAATTGCCTCTCAATTAGGCTGACAGAAAATAACGACGGATCAGACACTCTATCTGTAAATGGATATTAGCGCAGAAGTTAATGTCCCAAGAGGAAAGCTGATTCTAAAGAATCACTAAGGTAACGAAGACGAAAGTCAGAGTTGAAGCGCTTCAACAGGAAAACCTGCTAATTTAAGTGAGAATCACGAACAAGAAAACCGGAAAATAAAAGCAATGGAAGGATAAAGTTATATGGTTCACGTGTGCATAACGCAAGTGATTTACTTTAGAAGAACACTGTAACAAACTAACGGCTTCGCAAACTATTCACAGTTCTACTAGTAACTCAATTAGCAGGATCAGCGACGACAAATGCCTTCATTTAGAGTGGCTCTAGAGATGGATGAAAGTGACAACAATGGGAGGAAAGCCTACAGATGATAGTAAAACTGCTTCTTTTTTCACAAAGGCTATGCATCTCTTCCATGATCCAGGCTTTTTGAATTGTACAGCGGGGCCGTTGGGTGGTATTCTTGGCCGGCAGAGATCCATTTGAAAGAGATGAGACGAAATGGATAGCAATGAATTCTTTACACATAGATCGATTTCACAAACAGACTGATTTCTCACGAAAGATTATATTTTTCGTCTCAGATCGTTCTCCTTTAGAAGAGATATCTTCAACAACTTTAATAGTATGTTGTTCTGCTCAACTTTAGTGTCTCACCGATGTCAATAATAATTGGGTGCTTAGACGTGCTGACGCAGAGAGCGAGATTGCCCATTGTGCTTCTCGCTCGTCGGCAGTTGGTGTGTAGGCGGCGGGATGGTAATGAGGTAAGTCATTATCGTGATTCTTTGCTGAATGAGCAACCTACCTACCTATCCGAAGCAGAAAATATAGAAGAAAGAAGAGTGTAAACAAAAGAATTACGAGTTCGAAAAGCATAATAGAGGCTCTTTTACAGAAGACTAGACATTTCTCATGGATGAATATCGGATTAGTAGCGATGATCTCTTTCTCGCGCTACGCATAAAACAGGCATTTGTAGATTCGAATGAGCAGCTGAAGACAACGGATGCTTTACTCACAAGACTAAAATGGCAAACTGCCTATCGTATAGAAGATTCCAATACTGAGCAAGCACCCAGGATGGTTAGGATGTTGGTTACGGATAAGAGGCACTAAGTAATCGCTCTCACTGTATGTATTCAAAAATATGCTATTTCGTTTCGTTCGTTTGGCTCGTGATTCGTTTGGACTAGGGCTTGCTAGGGTATATACATTACTGAGGGTTATGAGACTTTTTTATATATAACAGAGTCTCAATAGGTCTCTGGAGAACTCGTGTGTTGCGACTTCGGTGGGGATAATTGAAAAAATTCTGTTCGATTGAAGAACCATTGCTTACGCTGGAATATGATTACTTCAAAAGCCTGAAATATGTGATTCAATTACGAATCTCAATAGCGTTACATAAGTATTTTCATGGGCTCAACGTCAAGAAACGACCACAACCATAAGTGTAAAAAATAAAGTCATGAAAACTCAAATACCCACTGAAGTTCACTTGGACATAAAAATATACAACTCCAATAATAAGTTTTTATTATCTGCACTATTGACTTCACATGATCATCTTCAAATCCACTGTGTGAATTCCTTCACTTCTTGTAATCCACTCGTTTCCTCGCATCCATCATCCACAATGGTATTCGCACCTTTCGCGTGTGGGTTAGGCTACTACTTGAGAATTTTCGTATTCTTTATGAATGTTTTGAATGTTGGTCGAGTCGATTCTCGCTAGAGTCCTTGGTTAGCCAGTTAGAATGTCCCACTTAGACTGTGTGGAGTGAACGGATTCCAGACAAGTTTGGTACTGATTTCCTTGAAAGCATGAGAGGCATGGTGAGCCGGAGGTAATGTTCAATCAGTACCGCGGTTCTGATGAACTGCGTCACAGCTATCCAGTACTACATAGGAATTGAAGTAGAAGTAAGTGCTATTCCAAACCTAGAAAAGCGGATTATGTTCATACACGAGCCGGTGATCTCAACGAAATGCGAGGTACGAGCTCATCCATGGTTGGATTCCTGACTATGTTGGTTTAAATAACATTCAACTATGGGGATGGCTAGATGGATTCCAGACCAAGCACTGCTCTCAGTAACGGCTAAGGAACCTAGCTATGCAATACGTGAAAGATAGATTATACAGAGCAAAGTGTCTGCTGAGCAGTACGCGTGCTTTAAATTATACGAGTCTTACTGATGATAAGAATCAGAGTCATAGGTAATATCTCTCGAGAATCATCTGACTTAATTCAATGCATCTGCACATATGTATTGATATTCTTGTTCTTCTGGAATGTTGCCAAGAACGACTGATCAGGTTTGCACTTATCAATTTTTTGGTAAGCACCCTTTTTTCAGAGTTGACAAAAAAGGAGTAAATTTTCGGTTTTTTAAAATTACATATAGTTAACTAATAACGAGAGAGATTAAGTCTTAAATTTATCACTAACTAATCCGCGAGTACTTTTGCACTTAACAGAATTTTTTAATATATGCTACCAGAGTCGAAGGGAGCGTGTGGCGCAGTGGTTGGAGGCGCCACTGCGACACACACGTGGAATTGATCCCCATGTCCATGGGCCAGCAAGCCTTCCATCCCTCGGAAGTCGACCCACACTTGTCTGGGAGGATAGCAGCACTGGCTCGATACATCGGTAGGCCACCGCGAGTCATTGTAAAGGCCAGATATGCATCCAGTCACCTCGAAACGATACTTAATGAAGTCGAATGCATGGTGCATCCCCAGGGATTGATCAACGCCGAGAGCTTTATCCTTCTTTTATTTTATGCTTCCAGAACTGCTGAAGGCATAAAAGATCCTAATAGATTCCTCAAGTCAGCAGTAAGCACGCTAATGTAGTTTTAAAAAGCAATCGTATAGACAGCTACGGCAACATTTCCACAATTGCCAATGACGTTATAATAAAGCACCTTGACATCTTGAAGTAAAGTATGAAGGATTGAGCGTCAATCCCTGAAGTGCATCAGCAATTTGACTCTATTAAACATCTAGAAGTGATAGAATGCATATTTGAAATGTATAACGATTTAGGGAGCTTACAGAACGATGAAATTAGTGTTTTTATGCTCCCAGACAAGAATGGTGCCAATCTGCAGACTCCTGTAAAGATGGAGGGTTTGGTTTACCTGAGACGCGGAATTGAACCAACGACAAGGTCTGTACTGCAAGGCACTTCTAGTCACTGCGCTACACCCGCCCCACATCTCACAACGCAACATAAAAATTAATGCAGTTCTCCAAGTAAATGGAGCTCTATTAAGGAAATAAGAAACGTTGAGGAATAAAACAACTCATCTGATCCTATTGCTTTATTAAATAACGGTGTTAGTAACAGACTTCAAGAAGTTGTACGATGTCATGATCCCATAAGATTGACTCAGTGTAAACGAAAATGTGTTTAGCTCCATATTTAAAACTGGAAAAGTTATACTGCACACTGAATCCAGCCTAATACATAGTTCTCGATGGATGGTCGGTTAGCGAGTCCTCGGAGTTGTTACTGTGTTGAAAAAATCCATTTGGCCGGTATAGCGTGGAGATTCAAGAACACCTTAGGATTGTGGTCTCGGGATTCTAGGGATAACAACACGCGACGTTCATTCAATATGTCAATTGGGAAAGATGTGTACAGAATCTCGGACGAGCACCTCAATGGAATCAGATTGGAAGAGATTGAAAGAAATAGGAGAACTGTTACTAATGCACGACATGTAAGCATGGAATATTCAAGTATCTGAATAAATGTACTACGGAGTACGGTAAATGATAGAGATAGCAAGGAAAGACAATGAGATGGGTGGCTCGAAGAGAATCACTCAAGGTTTGATTCCTCAAAATAGATTACTCAATCATAAATTCGATGATTATGACTTTTGAAACAAGTAATCGATCGTCAGGCAATCTCAAATTCATGTGGGAATCTAGTTGGGTGTGGTAACAGTGTCACCAGTCCATTGTGAATGAATGACGAGGAAAGCCGAGCGGGGAACAATCGAACGAGCGCTCCACTCTCATAGGCATAGGCATAGGCATAACCACTGGCCGTATAGGGAGGGAGAGAGGGAAGGACTGAGGGAAACAACAGCATCCTTGAACAATGCAAATCCTAGTAGATTCTGTATGTGCACATGTGTATACTAATCGTGTTTATGTAAATCCTTCCATCGAAACACAAATCGTTCAAGCCATAAGAAGAGAAAAATGAACACTGGATTACAAGGGATGGAAGAATCTCATTGAATTCTGACTCTAAGAAAATCACAGGCGTTCCCTCAACAACCGTAAAGTTCATCCGTTACTGGATTTAGCATCATTCGTGTCTATGTGTCTGAAATTTCTCTTCTTCATGAATGTGAAAAAAGAATCTCATCATCTTCATTGAACGGAGTCCCTATTCCTAATCCAAAGTGCTTTTTTTCGATTTATATTTTATTTTTTGCAACATATTAGATTCAGCTTACATCGCAGACATTGCTCCTGACCTTCACTGCTTTGTAGAGACCGACTATGTGCAGAAGTGGCAGTACTTATGGCGGTATATATAGAGGTGCACGTGTAGCGAAGTGGTTGGAGTCGCCACTGCGACACACACGTGGAGTCGAACCCAGCGCCCATGGTTCACCAAGCCTTCCCTCTCTCCGAGGTCAGTAAATTGGTACCAGACTTGTCTGGGAGGATAGCAGCACTGGCTCGATACACCGATAGGCCACCGTGAAGCAGCAAACCATTGTTTAGAATACATTGACCGTCATAGAAAAGTCAGAAAACTCATGTATGCACACAGAGAAGACGAAGAGGGATTACAACCTCTGTGAGAGCAGTAAATAGGTTGGAAAAGCAAGCAGTTAAACTTCCCCCTTCATATACAGGTGGTGTGCGGATGTTGCTTTCGAAATTTAGTTTTGGGATCACGAGTCTAAGGCGAGAGACCATTGTCAAACTCTAAATGGATTCGCAAACATTGGTGAGTAGCGTCAGACCTCACACACTCATCGCGTGCCAATTATTTTCCTCTCTCTCCGTGAATATATAATGTCACATCGCAACTGCCACCGCCAACTGCCAGACAAACTACAAAGCCTTTCCATTTCATCAACATCCGGTGTGTGGATACAATAAACTGCCAAAACAGTGATCCGCTCACGAACAGATCGCAATTTGGCTGAAGTTTTTCAAAATTCATTTTATTTTATGTAACCCGACACTACGTATTGTGCGGATGTCAGCAATTCTTCCACTAATTTCGTTTGCTTACACGATCTGTTGGACATGGAATAGCGCAGTTGTTAGTGATGCCGTCAATCAGCAAGCAAAGGCATTAGTTCGACCCCTTTTCCAATCCATCAACCCCCTCCAATCCACATGGGAACGCCTTAGTCTGTCTGTCTCCGAGATTCCAAGGAAAATTGACTCAACCAGGCATTCTACGACATTTATGAAGATGACGAAATCGTTCAGCAGCAGCTAAAGCAATATGCGAAGTGTTTAAAGACCACTGGGATAATGAATGCAAAGAAAATGAATCGAATTCACAAAATGACGGGATTCGCACAGGCGACGTGATGACGGGTCAAAAAAAATCATCCAAAACGGCGGTTCTCGGAACCCATTGAGGATTAAGTCACTGTTTGAGGAATGAATGCGCGTGAATGCTACTCTACTCCGTTCCCTTTGGAATCCTGAGATATCTTTTCTAGAGGGTTCTCAGATCTCCATCGCAGGCAATCGTCAAACTTTGCGCATCGGAGGGAACTCTTCCCAGACAAGTTCGGCACCAATCCCCACAAGTCGAAAAGATTGGGGTCTTGGCTAGTCCGGAATGGGATTGAACTAGGGCATTGTGTGTATATGGTTGAGCTATAGCTCATAAAAACACATAAGGTAGAAAAGGAAGAAAAAACGAGTCCTGATATTGCGGACACTAGCGTGGACTAATTTCTGCAGTATAATAGTTTTAGTTCACATAGGTTCTCCTTTCGAATAATTCTTACAAAGATATGCATGCACATAGGATTCAGCATGCTAGATCGCCTTCCGGCTAAATCGCAGAAATTGCCGTTGCCGTTGTGGAAGAATGGAGTCGAAAAGCAGAAAATCTCCCTTCTACCCAGAACAGTCACTTCTCGTCTTTTAGCGACAATAGTGGAAAATACTTTTTCCCAACATTCCACGGAAAATCACCTCCAGCAGCCAGTACTTAACATAGCAAAGAAAATAGAGAATATAACAAATCGTAAAGCAGCAGCTGAATCCACACAGGGATTCGACCAATACCATGGTTGAGAGCTGCAAAACAGTGAAGCAATCTAACGACAAGAACAAAGATTCAAACCTATAGACGTCTAGTGATGACACATTTAATTACCTAAGTAAATATGTGGCGCAGTGGTTGGAGGTGCCACTGCGACACACCCGTGGAATCGATCCACGCGTCCATGGCCCACCAAGCATTCTTTCCCTCCAGGCAAATTGGTACCAGACTTGTCTGGGAGGATAGCAGCACTGGCTCGATACATCGGCAGGCCACCGCGAGTCACTGTAAAGGCCAGATATGCATTCAATCACCTCCAACGATGCTTAATGAAGTAGAATGCGTGGCGCATCCCTCAGGATTGATCAATGCTAAGAGCTTTTTTTTATAAGTAAATATATATTCTTGACTTGAAATGTAAAGAAAATACTAATGTAAGGAAGGAAAATTGTGAAAATTACTGTACTTGTAGGTACAGTAGGTTCATAGAAGTTTTCAAAAACAACACCCGGATTTTTTAATGGAAAATATACCTGCGGTTTAAGATCTTTGCAGCACTAGTACTTCTCATTCTATTCGCAAAGATTTACTTTCAACTATCATCCACAACTTAGTTCATCATCTTCGTTTCTGGAATTTGAGCCGTCCAATCATATAAAGATAAGCCGGCAAAGACCTAGGCAATTGAAGCGATCGAAAAGTCGTTAATGCTCTTTTATTGCTTGGCCATGCAAGGAAAGAAAATATGGTAGGCAAGAGCAAAGACGGAAATTATCTGAATGACGGTGTTATTTCCTCCCCGAAAACGAAACCTAGCTTGACATTCGTTGATTTTTCAATAAGGAATCGAATGAAATGGTAGACGAGACGAAATTTTGCCCACCGTGAAAGCAGCTGGGGAAGAAATGAACGGAGAGACTTTCTGTTTTCTTGATTTTTAAAGCTTAGCCAATTTATGACTCTGTTACTAGAAAGTGTTCACTCAAATATCATTCAGTTTTTTTTTACCAAGAGGAGCGAGGGGAAAGGGGCGCGTGTGGCGCAGTGGTTGGAGGCGCCACTGCGACACGCATGTGGAATGCGCCCATGGCCCACCAAGCCTTCCATTCCTCTGGGGTCAGCAAATTGGTACCAGACTTGTTTGGGAGGATAGCAGAAATGGCTCGATACATCGGCCGTCCACCGCGAGTCATTGTAAAGGCCAGATATGTATTCAATCACCTCCAACGATGCTTAATGAAGTCGAATGCATGGCGCATCCCTCAAGGATTGATCAACGCCGAGAGCTTTATCCTTTTATCCTTTATCAAAAAAAATCGACAAAAATATTGTCAAAGCTTCAAGCAACTACAATATAAGGTAGAAGAAGCCCATCACCTGTATCACCTGTAGTCCCGTTAATTGTCGAGTGGCTCGGGCGGGAGCCAGTAAATTTTCTGTTTTTTCTTCTCATGAGCAAGAGTAGCCCAGTGGGTTCTGCTCACCCTAGACATTCGTTGAGCACGAAAATGCCGATAGCATATTTAATTGGGGTGTGATCTGGACAGGAAGTATTCTAGAGGAAGCAAAGAAAACCATAAAGCTTAGGGTATGGAGAATGCCTCTTGCACACCTCAAATCAACTAAAACCTAGACCAGTGTTGTTGTGGAAAGTGGTTCAAGACTATGTCTAACAAATAAACGCCATGCCTACTTTAGAAGGCGCTGTTAAGCCGTAACTGAATGTACAGAAGTTCACCGAGTGTTACACATCCTAGTAGAGCTAGTTCTGGGGGTGATTGGAGACTTTACTGGGTGCTCGCTCGACTCATTGGAAACTGTGAATTGCTCAACAGGAAAGGAAAAATGGATGGAAATCAAGAGTTTACGTGCAGAAAATGATACCATGAAATGTCACCTCCTAATAAAACAAGTTCTGCAGTTAACATCTAAGAAGTATGGGAGAAAATAAATTTTTTAGAGCACTGACGAAAGCAATGAGATGATATATGCCAAATAAATGGACGTTTTCGTTCTTAATATTGGATATTCCCAAAAAAAGTTTTTGGAAAGGAATCCTTCTTCGTTTCAAAAATAACTAGAGTAAAATATACTGGAGATAGAAGCTGTCATGGATGCTCTAAATAACGACATACCACCATGAAGATCTTTCATAAAGTCCTTAACAACTTTACAATCAGAATTTCATAATTTTACTACAGGATTAGCGTTGACAAAGAGGGAGGTCTTCCACGACATGGTGATACAAACTCATCAAATTTATTTACAGCACTGTCTCGAAAGTGATACTAGAATGAGAAAACACCTGAATTGGAGTTAAAGCTAGCGGTCGGCACCTACACCTTGTTCACTTTGTTATGATCATTAGGACATGGTGCATTAGCCATTTCGAACGGACGATAATCGAAATAGATGGCGTTTGAGGAAAAATTGGTCTTCGGTTGGATCTAAGCAAAACATAATCTTCATGTGAAACGGATTCGTGCACCATTCACGCTATAGGAAATGGATGTTTCTTGAAGCATTAGCCTTGTATACATAATCATATACACGTATACATACACACAACGCTTTACCGCCTCATCGTGGCTGGGAGGTGTTCTCGGGTGTCGCGCTGCGGTGTACAGCGAGGAATTCATTTCCCCGGTAGGGTCTTCCAAGCTGGGAAGTCCGGCATGCTCAACTGAGAGTCATCCAATACCAGGATCCATCACCTTCCTGGTACCGAACTAGTCGCATAGTAGCGAGTGCCGCTCTGATCCACAAAGGCGGCGGCTGTATGTAGTGGTGACGACCTGGGACAAACATTGGCCTGATTGACCTCAGGACTCCAGGGAAACACAATTGTTAGACCAGCAAAATTCCGAAACAATAGAGATTGTGTTGGGACCCCCAAAACTAGTGAGAATGGGCCAGCCAAGTATCCATGCACACATCCATGCACACATATGTATACAAATGCATATACATGCATACACATATGTGTATTTGGTACCGAAGTTGTCCGAGCCCGCCCACCCCCCTCTCAATAGACGCAAGAACGCTGTAGTATTGCTATCCCAGAACTCGAGGAAAAATCGATTTGATCAATATTCAACGACATTAATAGAGAAAACAATTCACTATAAGTAGCCGAACCCACACGTGAAAAGTTGAAATACCTTAATCGGTGATGGATCGGGGGAAAGAAATCTTGTGCAAGAAGTCCACGCCACTGCTCCGTGGTAAAAATGTATTGAGTAGGATAATATACACGCATTGTTTTCTTTCTCAGCAATCGCGAGGTTGTTAAACTGCATACGTTTAATTCTTCGTATTCTTATTGATCAAATGCGAGGTGTTATTTTTATTCTTTATTCACGAATAAGCTGATGTTTCGGCGGACTTCGCTTTCCTCAGGGGTGGAAAGGTCAAGTTGACAGCATTCTATTCGGCCAAACACCTCCACAACCAGACAAAGAAAACGCTTAACCACGATTTCAATCACATAGTACACATCTTTGCATACTCACCGCTTTCTATGAGGCTTCTACTGGGTATGTTGCGTAGAGACCAACCGCACAGAATTCACATGGAAGTGTAATATGCCCCTCGCATCAGAATAGCAGGCTTATATGCTGCCCAATGTCATGCGTGATAATGAGGCATTCCTCCTTGCCATTCACCATTCATTTCTGGATTTCTTGAATTAATCCAGAACGCCTCGAGGGTTTTGCGTCCTTGTGTTGCCGATTCCGGTGCGAGGATCGTGACATGTACCTCAAAGTTCTCCCCTCTATGTCCCTGGGTCCTATGCGTGCCTAGTTGGGTATTTGGTTTACGTCTGCTGACTTGGTGTTCTTTTATGCGGACACAGAATGATTCAGTCGTTTCACCAATGTATTCGTCTCCGCATGCCTTACAGGGGATCAGATAAACTGTACCCGAGCTCATGCAATCACCGTCTCTACCGTTTGGGCAAATTATGCAATTTTGTGTTGCACATAAACGGTCGTACAAGCGTTTATGAATTAGCTGGCGTCTTAGATTACTCGGTGGCATTTCAACTATCGTTACCGAATTCTCTAGACCAACCCTTCTTAAACAGCGTTTTATAGTTGCACTTTCTTCATTTGAAATAAAGGGTAGGATAAACGGAACCTTACTGCTAGAGTTATCGCTGGAGGGCCTGTGATTTCCTCTACACCTATCCTGAGCTACAGTTTCGTAGCCATTAGAGATGGCTATTTGCCGTGCCAAGTTCCGGGAACCCTCTCTCTGCTCTCTACCCGTGCACACGTTGGTTGCTGTTCGAAACATGTTTCTTACAAGCGCCTTTTCCGTGTGAGAGGTGTATGAGGAAAGATAATGGACCAAGATGTTTTTACTAGTTGGCTTTCGGTGCCACTTCATAATGCAGCCATTTTCTGACAGGTTAATTTGGACGTACAGGAATAGCAGCCAGTTTTCCTTCGGTTTCTCTCGGGTGAACTTGATATGCTCTGACTGCTCGTTCAACAACTCGAAGCATTCGTCTATTTCCTCTTGTGTTGAGCAAAGGGCAAAAGAGTCATCTATATATCTGCAGTAGAGCAACGGCCCGAGATCGGTCACTGGTGCTTCCACCTTAGAGATAAACGCAATTGCAAGACCCGGTGCCAGTCGTAGCATGCGTTTAGCTCCATACAATAACACACAAGCAACACAATCGTAGGTGACGTTTCGGCAGAATCGCCTTCTTCAGAGTCGTTTTTCTACGTGCCTTCCACTGAGGATGAGCCGCTGATCAGCGTCGCATATGGTTGACGACTGCCTTGAAGAATATACATGGATATATATGTATATATACATATGTATACATCCATATATATGTATATATATATATACCGAATGTGTATAAACCGAATGTTTTCAATTGTTACATCTGATTCGGAAAATCAACATGGTTAACGCTTTAGCAGATCGCGAGGAAACGACCACCTTGATTAGCTAACAAGAACACGGAGGATTTACTAAGTAGGATGCGGAACACCTGGTTCTGTACCTGTGTTCTGGATTTTGCTGCACCGAATCATATATGTAGTTCTTCACAAAAGGTTTCTAGAGCACATTTCGGAAGAGAGAGCAGAGATTGCCGATGACCTCCACTATCCTTTTCCATCTGGCGACTGTGCCATCTGTACGCTGAAAGGCCACCATCTAGGTCTTGAAATTAGCACGTTCCCTGTAGCTAATATGAATGTTTTTTCTAATTCCAACTAGTTACAGTACTCTCCTCTTTTATCGCCAAGATCCTTCGTTTCTTCGCGGAGCTGTGAAAGTTCGGATGTCACCAAAAGACAACCTAAGAGGAATTGGGCAGATCCGAATGTATTGCGGTATTATGAGTTCTTTTCTTCAATTTCGCTGCTCTCTGCTGGCCTATTCTTGATAAGATTGGTGTTTTTGTCACTAAAAAACTAAAAAACATTAAAACTTGAGCAAAATTAGTAATGATGTTTTCATAAGAGCATTATTGATGTCCGCGGGAAAACAGGAAATGGATTTGAACGATGGCAGCAACGCACTGGAGTGTTAATAATGATGAATTATGAATCGACACGCCATTCGATGAATGACGTGAACAATAAAACCGCGAGGGAAACTCATCGAAATCATCGCTACATGTAGACAAGCATAGACTCAGGTCAGTCGTACCACCACCATTAACCCAGAACGACAACGGTAGGGTGGTCGGAATCGTCCATGCCCTTCGAAAGACATCTTCATTCAACGAGGTAAAATTTGGAGAACGCAAGCTGATTACCTTCTTACACAAAATCACTAATTCTCCGGTGAAAAACCGAAAAAAGCAAATAGTAGGACTTCATGAGCAGGCTAAAAATTATTCTCGGTTAACCGTACCAAACGCAGTACCAAGGAAAGCTCTTCCAGAATTTCTCGGAAATATGTCTATCTGAATGCAAATATAGTCCATGACCCATGTCGTGCATAGGAAACAAGGCCTATATTTATTACAGTATACTATCAACGTCAAAGCCATATGAAAAGCGTAAGAAACCGCCAACTTTGACCACATGGAGCCCTTCGAAAGAAATTATACTTCTAGCTGTCGTAATGGCATTAAAATGCACTTAAGTTAATGCATGTGTGTGCGAGTACCCTTAATGTAACCGCGGATTGCGCTTTGCCATGTCGATTCGACCGAAACTTTGAGCTGAGAAGTATCTGAGATTCGAATCGGGATCGCCTCCGACAAAGAAAGACCTCCACATGTAGTGAAAGGATAACACGGCATACCAATTATAAGCATATCCGACATCCATGTTAGAACCGGCTGACCATGGAAATTTCTTCATAGAAACATCGAAACCGGAAATGGCATCTTTTCTCTGACCCTCTAACTCGGGTAGAACTCCTGATAAGGAAGCGTTGCTTGCAACGAATGAAAATTAGACTCACGGCCTTCTTAAGCTGACTAGATTTGGAAGACTTACGATGACAATATATACTTTAAAAATATGCATAAGAGAATCGAAATTTCCTATTGAAGATCTGACAACGAATGCCAAGCAATTAAGTGTGTAGTTAAGGAGACGACCAAGACGGGAAATCTATACCCGATAGTCGTTGTTAATGGTACTAGAGGGCAGCCGGAGCCCAAGATAGAGCGGTAATTTCAATTTAAGAAGATTATTGATCATTCACGCCGAGGTTAAGTGAAAATCAGTTTAGTGAAGAACAGCGGCAATAATTAGACAACAAAATCGATTTTTTTAAGCATTTTAAATGGACTATCTGGCGTGTGGTCCAGTGTCGGCTTTCACTTTTCATCGCCCGTATCACAAAGGCAAGCTACGATTGACATAAATGGGATTTCACATTATTGAAAAAGTGCTATAGTACTATAGCCCAGGTCGAACTTTCTAGTAGGCCATCATTATATGCTTTCAACAATAATCTTGCTCGCAAAGCAACGTTTAAAGAGCATCACGTCCAGAGCAATGAAATGCAATAGAACGATCAGAATATGGTACCCTGTGGTGACAGAAAAAGCTAGCAATCATGAGTTTGTTTTTGGTCATGTGAATTTCTAGAAGGAGAATAGAATGATGAAGTCGAATACGTTATCGTCGCTCGAAGGCTTTGCATAACCGATAACGTATGAATGGGACTGGACAATAATTGCTCCCGTCACGTAGGATCCTCCTCACGCAGAACTGAGACAATGCCGTGAAATTTACTACTTGACACTTGATACTTGAACAGCCCGTCCTCACTAGTTGTGCGGACCCTAGCATAATAACCATTTTTCGGAGATTTACTGTTTAAGCCACTGTGGTTCCCTGAAATCCCGAGGACAGCGTGGCCAAATCCTGCCCCAGGTCGTCACCACGACAGGCACTCCCAGCCCTTGTGGATCAGAGGGAGATTTGCCACCATGCGACTTTGATACCAGGACGGTTGTGGATCTTGGTATTGGTAATGGTTTGGCCGTTAAATTTAAGGAACGATTTCCCAAAACCAATACGAAGTGAAATTTTCACACCATCACCTACTTCTTAACAAAATGCTTTTATCGAACGATAAATGATAAACTATTCAAAATCTTTTCACGAATTAAAAAAAAAGATTTAGAAAATCACCAAGACGTGCTTCTCTCAAGAACTTATCTAACTAATGCGCCTGCGTGGTGCTCCACAAATTGCAAACTCAGCTGACGCTCAAGCGTGGTATCTAATGCAGAAAAGAAATATTAGCAAAATATAGAAAGGAAAGAACAGCAATAATGACTGAGGCCCACAGTTGAGACGGAAATCCGTGACACCTGTAAAGACTACTACAAGGTCAAGATGCTCACAGTACCATTTCCGAACGGAGCAGTCACTATAGAAGGACAATGAGGAAGGTCATCATCCATGGTCTCTATTCCACTACGTTTACCTGCTTTCATACCACTTTGACTATGTCATTCAAGCGGGTTTTCGACGTCAGTGAACATTCATGCAATAAAACTGTTGGCAAAACCATTTGTGAACGTCTTTCCGACCGCTACTGAGTTTCTAGCAGAGAATTTCTCCTCAAGCAATAGTAAACCAGTAGATCTCACATATTGCACAAGAAAATGGACATTAATGACTTTGGCAGTTATCGCCAAATCTGCTTGCTCTTAGTTTTTTCTAAGTTCGCTTTGGAATTTACGCTCAGCCGGATTGAGAGAATAATGGAAGGAGGATAACTGCGCTTCAACAACAGTTTCAAAAAAGGTTCAATATTGTGGATTACATCCATATGGTTACAGTGCTCATGTTGTTACTCTAAGCGAAATCAATTAAGCATTCGCTTTCGGCCAGAGAAGGGGTCAAATGAGCAAAAAGGATATTCCTACTTAGAAAACAACAACATTATAAGTTGTACAGCAATTTTGAGACCAGAATTTCACCGTAATAGACGACTACATAGGTTTTCAATAAAGCGCTGTAATTATGTCAAAAATGTTCCAGACGGCTCTAAAGGACACCATTTGAGAGCTAGCATGGGAAGAAATGAGAGCGAAAGCCGGTTACCCACAGTTGCATCGTCTTTATTTCCCTAATGACAATGTTCACACGAAATCAAGTTTACTCAAGTGTAAGAACTGCAGAACAACTTCTGTGACCTGGTAAGGAGAGTGTTTGGGGGTGAGCTCAAAAAAAAACACGATCTTCATGAGGATCGGGTTTTGTGTTTAATATTTAATTCACTTTCAGCGAAATGAATGTCAAGGAAACCACAGGTCCTTTCAAACTAATGTACGTGTTGTTAACCTGGATACCATGTTTACAAGAAGGAATTGTCACCACCGTTTTGGAGTGCGCTTTCGTTAGGCTAATGTTAAGAGATCATTTTCTTGCTGGACGGATACGATAGAGTGCAGCGCTCAACTGCGTCAAAGATCGGAGACGCTAGGTTGTCCTTGGTAATTTTCATTCAAAATTGTTTTTCATTGAGATTGGCCCCTGTCATAGAGTATATCACGCTAGAATGTCTTCAGAAATGTCTTATGGGAAAGATATAGAATCCAAGCATACAATGAGTAATGCGATGTCGAGTAAAATCTACAGTCGACAAGTTCGAAACAGTATGGTCTAAGAATTTCTGCTTCGCGCCGTAACATTGCCCGCCTCTACGAACATCGGCGTCGCATTTGAGCGGAGGACCACAACCGAGCAGCCGGTGTTGTCCTAGAAAAGGCTTTTTTTAACGCACTAAGGGTAGCGCTGCACCCACGTAACCTTTAAAAGGCGTTCGGCTTCGCCCGCATCACTTGCGCTCTAGACACCAATTTGACCTGCAACAGCAGGATTAGGTGTCATTAGATGTTTCATGTTCTGGTCGAAGAAGAACAAAGCTAGCATCTGTGAATTTCTGCTGTGTCACGTGCACTGATGAGATTTCATGAGATATAATGTGATTGACAGGGGGGCCAAGTTCATATACGAGAACAACACGTTGGTGCGCTCCACTGCGATCAAGACCTACCAGCTGAGTAGAACTTTGTTCTCTGGCGTAAACCGATGCTATCGTTCTTAACAAACAGGCACGGCATGATCGCTTAGAGTTTTTGCAGACTAACCAGATGGTCAACAGTAACCGATACGGTAAATTCGTCGCCCTTTGAACGAAGAGCAAGCAAAATTACTCATTGTTCGGTTTTTGAATGATAAAGCTAGAACACGCGTCAAAAAGTTGACTCTAGAGAAATGGTGGAACTGGGCTTAAGTGGAATGGCATAAAGCTCAAAGATAAAGCTCTCGGCGTTGATCAATCCCTGAGGGGTGCGCCATGCATTCGACTTCATTAAGCATCGTTGGAGGTGATTGAATGCATATCTGGCCTTTACAGTGACTCGCGGTGGCCTGCCAATGTATCGAGCCAGTGCTACAATCCTCCCAGACAAATCCGGTACCAATTTGCCGACTCCGGAGGGATGGATGGCTTGGTGGGCCATGGACGCAGGGATCGATTCCACGTGCGTGTCGCAGTGGCGCCTCCAACCACTGCGCCGCACGCGCCCTGAATGCCATAATGGTTGTTAAACGCAATATCTTGTTAATGACGGTGAAGTTTTTTGAAAAGCGATCTCAATAAATAAAGACGAAGACCTAGCCAAGATCAGTAAATGTGTGTATATCACCATGATAAAAATTTGTACACAGAAAAGGGTAGTAAATCCAAAGTAGTAGAGATTCCCGTCGAACTTCGGATAATATGTGTACTACTATTTATTAGGCGCACATGGCGTAGTCGTCGGAGGCGTCCTACAACACACACATGGGATCGGTCCCCACGCACGCGGCTCACCGAGCATTCCATCTCTCCGTGGTCGGAAAATTGGTACCAAACTTGTCTGGGAGGATATCAACACTGGCTCGATACATTGATAGGTCGCTGCGAGTCATTGTGTAGGCCAGATATGCATTCAATCGCTTCTATCGATGAAGTTGAATGCCTGGCGCATCTCTCAGGTACTGATCAACACCGAGTGCTTTAGACCCTTTTTAACCCTAACACTACGATCTGCTTTCGATTAGTTGTCGAATTAATATATACAGTAAGGTAAATAGAAGCTCTGGGTCCCAATAAACTCAATGTGGACACTATAGTGGTCTTGAGAGGTGGGATGGTTTAACTGATAGCATGCTACACATCCCTGCAACTAACCAGCCTGCTCAGGTCACGTAAGAGAGATCCTTAAGTGCTAGAGGAAATAAAGAAAACGACAGAAAATAGAAATTCCTTCGTTATCAAAAACATTGAAACAAATCAGATATAATTCTTTAATGGATGTTTAAGACTGCGATGACGCTTAATTTCGGTTTTGTTGCGGCGGAATGGACGACGCTTAATCTTCTGCTGTGATCACTGCGACACCTACGGATGTCACATGTGCCACTCCATCGCCTTTTATGTAGCCCCGTCCATTTTATCGCGATTTCTGTTCCGCAGCTCGGCTCTTCTCTTCGTTTCGAAAACATTTCTGCACTTCCAATGCCACTTATATGCTCCATGTTTTGTCATACACCCTCTCATGTTTTTAGTGCACAGACAATTCTTGGTTGTGAGGAATAAACACTGGTCAACTATAGAGGCATACTGCTGTGAGCAGTTAATGGAGTTGTATAATATGGGTTCCTTCTTTTATAAGCTTACACGAGATTGATAACTATATTTATTTTCGGCTAACATTTCGACGTCTTCGTCTTCATCGCAGCCGATGATCCGAGTCGATAGACCACGCTTGTTCTTCGTCTCGATGTGGCGTCTTCGCCTTCGTGTTGAATCTGGTCTTCCTCAGCGGGCTATCTCCTCGAATAAGGCATATTGACCCAGTGGCGCCCTTTTATTCAGGATACTGATGATGGATACTAGTGATTGTCCGGTGATACAGACGCCACATCGACACAAAGAACAAGCGTGGACTATCCACTCGGATCATCGGCTTTGACGAACACGAAGACGTGGAAAGGTCAGCCGAAAATATTTATTTATCAACCTCGTGTAAGCTTATAGAAGAAAGAATACACATTGATTAGTCATACTGATGCTAAAGAAAAGCCGGTTTTGAAATGTTGTTACGCTTTGTACAAGAAGTTGTACAAGTTCTTCAAAGAATTTCACTATGTTTACCTTGTGGTTTTGACATCCTCTCATTACGTACAATATTCAGAAGTTATCACAGCGATTGAAAATTAGGAAACAAGCAACTGCTTTTCAAAAAATGGTGCTACACTATACATCCGTTTCCAGTTCTTCGAGACACTAGCATTTTTGCACCTCTTCGCTCGCTAAACTCTCTAGACCGCACACTCTCTTCAACAGCAATGGTCTCTCGCCGCAAAATGAAAAATTGGCGAAAAAATTATGAAAAAGATATCCTCCCATAGACGATCCCATCATATCATCTGCGTTAGGTAAACCATCGATTGATTATAAGAACAATAGGAAGCAAAAACTTCTGTTTACAAAAATAAACTACCGGAACGAAATGACTCCTACAAATGTCACATCGGCTACTTCCGCTAACCCAATATGACACCTATAGAGGTCACTCGTCATGAGAGTGCTAATAGGAGGCCAGTACCATTGACGATGCTTCTAGGCATCAACGGTGTTTTTTTTCCAGTGATCTAAATGTTTGAGAGGGCTCTTCGGTTTTAAAGCATATTTTTTTTCTCTTGCTCTTACGATCTTTGGCAACAGTGGGTATAACTAGGTTATTTCAGAGTTGAGTGATAATCATGTCTAAATATGATATAAGCGTAGGTTTTATGAAGTAAAAATGAGAAATAATGTGACGATTGAACTCAATTCATTAAGACGCGCAAGGTTTTGGGTTAACTTCGGACCAACCAAACTTCCCATTCCCCGAAGTCAGAAAATTGGTAACAGATTTGCCTTGTAAGAGGTTTTTCCCACCCATAAAGGCTGGTGATGAAAATCTAAGAACGCCGTACTATAAATATTGCCGGATTATAAAAAGGATCAATTCCACCAGCAAACGACGGCCGTCATAAACAAGAGCAAAATCCTTGAAGAGCAGCTGGCCTTAGACGCTAACCCAAAGAGTTTTGCGGATGATGGATGGGAGAAAAGGAATTGAAACGAAGATGTGCTACGTTCTGCACAACATATCATGTAGTGAATGAAAAAATACCGTGATGCTGAATACATCGAGTTCTGCCTTTCTTTTAAATGAATAAGAACAGTTGTAGTTTTGAGAAGTAAATCGGTAGGGTTAGCCTAGAATGCTCAGCTGGGTAACTTTAGCAAGGAAGTTGATTTTTTCCGAGAGAAGAAATAAAAGACGAAACTAGTAAAAGCCTTACCGTTCAAATGTTTGAAATATCGTAGAAAAACAAGTACAACAAAAGTAGCGCTTAGAAGTTCTCTGCAATACACAAATATGGTCGTTGATTTACTCCCATGCCCCAGACGAACCAAACTCGCTATCCTTCCAAAGTTGACAAGTTCCTAACAGACTTGTCAGTTAGGACAAAAACACTAATTTATTTGAAGGAAAGGCTTCCGCAAATGACTAAATAGGCCAAACATGCGATTAAGCAGGTCTGCGAAGATACGAATAGAAAACGATGAATGACCCATCTCTAAAGATTTGTTCAACACCAAGTGTTTTCACCCTTTTAACGACTATATTAACGTAAGAGGTTAAACGTAGATCAATTGCTTAAATGCACTTGTGTAAATGGATTCAACAGATTCACTATTTCTGTGATGGATTGATATGTATGTTTACTATACGCGTAATTATGCTTGGCGGAAAAGTGCTAGCAGTTTCTTCATTAGAATACACACATTATTGCCAAATGATTTTGTAAGACGGAATCGTAACGTTTAGAAAGCGACAAAGTTTCCTAAAGAAATTTTAGCAGGTCGAGATGGTAATAAGAAGTAGATGATGAGCGGGTGGAAAATCTGATGAGCGTGGTAGGTGGGGATGAGTACCGTAGCCCAACAACTCACGTCGTTGGGCCCAACTCATTTCACTTCTGCGCCATTAGCCCATCCAACGTAGGTTCGAGAGTTGCCGTATAAGAAATTGGACGTCTTCTCCTAGCCATATCGGGATAAGATGTTACTTCTTTGTCGTGGTATCCAAAATCCAACACATTTTTTACATGATTCCATCTGTCGAAAACGAAAGCTGAATAGAGACCACCTTTCGTTACAAGTTCAGCATTGAAAATAGGAGCTTCACCTTATTCCACTCCTCTGAACGTCGTGTTTTCACATGCAGAATTCTCTTTCCACCGTAAGTCACAAAGCGATAGAGAAAAAGGTAGTTATTGTCGTGAAGAAAATGAGCAAAACAGATTTCCAAAAAGGCATTGTCGCTGCCATTCACTCAATTCATACGGTATATATTTATTAAGCTTGTTCACCTTTGAAACGCCTTTAAAATAACGAGTAATTGTTGAAATGTGAATTTTGAGTTTCAAGCAATACCTGAATCAGTTTTAGACGATCTGCTTTGATTAACGGCCTCCGATGGTCGTCGTCATATTCAAGATTTTCTCCGCCATCAATAGTCATAAGGAACTTTACGAAACAACTCTGCTTCTCCTGTGATGTAGAACAACAAGGATGTTGAGAAATGAAGCAAATGTCGGAGACCAGTTGGCCTTCTAACACCCTTATCGTGGGCTTACATGCAATGCAGCACACCAATCGAAGCCCTTCCTTCGCCTTTTTCTCAACTACTTTCTTATTCTATTAGTGCTATTAGCAATCACTCGCCAACGAATGATCTGGGGAGCACAAATCAACATTGAACCCTGTTAAGCTGAAGCTGCTGAGAGCACTGGTAGAGTAAAAACACTGCTAAGAGAAAGACAAAGAAAGAACCTCGGTTGTTGTGATGGACGGCACGTGAGCCACCAGTAAAGGGTAGTCGCGGGTTTGGACCACAGCTGGTTTCCGACTTTCGCTCAATTCTCAGCATCCTTTTGATTGTACTTCACATCACACTGTGCCATGAAAAAATAGGAACTGAGTGAAAAGTTGAACCATTTTGCATTATGCGTTCGAATATTCTTCACTGATCCATGCTTTAATAGTATTTCGAGACGCTACCGTTCCTCTATTTCCATGTTTGAACACCTAAAGGAAAACAATGGGATTTTCATGAGTTGAGGTCACCATTTAAGCCACTTTGAAACCAATGTAAACTAAGCTTAAAAAGAAGAAACTTCAAAACGTTACAAACCAGATAGAGTTGGTACAAAAGGATAAAAAGTAGATAAAGCATTCGGCGATGATCAATCTCTGAGGGATGCGATCTGGCCTACACAATGACTCGCGTTGGCCTACCGATGTATCGAGTAAATGGTGCTATCCTCCCAAACAAGTTTGGTACTAATTTGCCAACCCCGGAGGGATGGAAGGATTGGTGAGCCTGGGGCACGGGATCGATCCCATATGTATTACAAGACACCTCTAACTAATGTGCTACACGCAACCATAAAAAGGATAAAAAGGATAAAGCTCTCGGCGTTGATCAATCCCTGAGGGATGCGCCATGCATTCGACTTCATTAAACATCTTTGGAGTTGATTGAATGCATATCTGGCCTTTACAATGACTCGCGTTGGCCTGCCGATGTATCGAGCCACTGCTGCTATCCTCCAAGACAAGTCTGGTACCAATTTGCCGACCCCGGAGGGATGGAAGGATTGCTGGGCCATGGGAGCATTCCACGTGCGTGTCGCATTGGCGCCTCCAACCACTGCGCCACACGCGCCCATACGCAACCATAAATAAATATATTTTTAAACATCATTATGGTGAAATCTGTTATTATTTCTAGACTAATGGCTTGTGCATGCGTACACGTGAACTACACACTACAGCTGAATGGACAAAGACAAAAGCCTGCAAATAAGAGCCACTGGGCGAAGGAGCGTAAACAAGGCTATGAGCGCCAACATCAGATAAGTTCGATATGTATTCCAGGAACTCCCGCCATACTAGCTATGATTACACCTATCTCACAATGACAGAAACCACAGCATACTAATGGCCATGTTTTCACCGAAAGAAAAAGTAAAAAACGAAAATGACTATATTTTTCGACAATAAAAATTTTCTTGACACCGAAGGCGACTCATTCAGGACAAGTTTGAGTGGACTACTAAAACCTGAGACTTTTCTAGGATTGGCAAAATTTAGATCGTTTATGGTAATGATGCGCATCTGAAATGCAGGCAATTTACTTGGCTTCGCTCCAAAGAGAATATGATTAACAGAATTATAGCTGGTGTAGATGAATATACATATTCTACGACATTCATCATCACATTGTTGAAAGGAAGACGAATAAGAATGTTTGAAAAGCGACCTACGAAAATCGGAAACCCAGCTCGGAATAGAATATTCAATGCATTTATTAAAAAAAAATCTATAAAAGACGTTAACCTTAAAAAGACATAGAAAAACATGTCTATCTACCTAAAGAAGTATTGATTCTGTTTTCCCGAACACAACGCTGAAATCCTCTGTGCTCGTTAACAGACACGGCTGTTTAGAAATTTTACCGAATAAAAATTTCAGAAATTCTTAGAGTGGAACCAAAGACTTTACTGAGAGGAGTCAAATTAGAAAGCGAAGAACAAGAATTGGTATACTGGTGCGGCAACTAAAGGTGTACGAACGGAAAACTAGTTATCTAACAAGAAGGTACACGAAAAGTATGCAGCCGGCTTGGGTAAGCTTGATAAAAACAGATTCGATAAATGATCAACAATGAAAACTTCAAGTAGCATGCTGATGTGAGAACAAAGATAACCCATTGACAGCTTTTTGTGTGAATGTTAGCGTATGTGTCATGCGTTATGCGTTATGCGTTATGCGTTATGTGTTGTGTGTGTGTGTGTGTGTGTGTGTGTGTGTGTGTGTGTGTGTGTGTGTGTGTGTGTGTGTGTGTGTGTGTGTGTGTGTGTGTGTGTGTGTGTGTGTGTGTGTGTGTGTGTGTGT
Source organism: Angiostrongylus cantonensis (assembly GCA_009735665.1). Taxonomy (NCBI): domain Eukaryota; kingdom Metazoa; phylum Nematoda; class Chromadorea; order Rhabditida; family Metastrongylidae; genus Angiostrongylus; species Angiostrongylus cantonensis. Next base: position 77,820 of record MQTX01000053.1, read on the forward strand.
GTGTGTGTGTGTGTGTGTGTGTGTGTGTGTGTGTGTGTGTGTGTGTGTGTGTGTGTGTGTGTGTGTGTGTGTGTGTGTGTGTGTGTGTGTGTGTGTGTGTGTGTGTGTGTGTGTGTGTGTGTGTGTGTGTGTGTGTGTGTGTGTGTGTGTGTGTGTGTGTGTGTGTGTGCGATGCCTCAGACCACATGAATTTGTAGTACATAATCGTCAGACAATACTGTCGCAGTAGTCTCACAATGTCCAAACCATTCTCAACTACACCTTCGCAATTCGGCTAGTACTCACCTGTATTCGAAAAAATGCACTTCGAGAGACTACACGGTCTCTGATAATACGGAAAAGCTTTGCTTATAAGGTTAATTCTTTATATTATTGTTGAGCAAATTCAATGTGTTATTCAATTTGTTATTGCGGAGAAGCTGACGTTTCGATGGATTTCGCCTTCCTCAGAGCCTGGAAAGTCAAGTTGACCGCAACATACCCAGCAAAGACCTCCATAACCAAACAGATAAAGTGCTGAAGCAAGATTTCAATCACATTGAAGACAAAATATCTTCTTCGCATACTTAGCGCTTTCTATGAGGTTAATAGAAAGTAGGTCATGGGGATCATTATAAGCTTAATTATTAGCTGACGCTCCATCCACTACTCGTAGCATCCATTACGAGTTCCCATCTCCCTCATGAGTTTTATTACAAAGAATTCGGGACCTTGTTCATCTAACCGCCACAGTTTTCTAAAATCGTAATTTTAAAAAGATTTAATTAAGTCTGAAGCTTCCACATAAGTACTCATAAGACCTGTTTGAATCACTCATTGTTGACGATGCCTAATTTCACGTCGGTTGCGGAATTCCTAGTTTTCCAACAACAGATGCGAGTTCCTCGACAATTAAAGGACTTTAAGAGCTCGGAACATTCAATGAATGTAGAAGAAGCTACTCCTAATCATTCAAGGTATACCTCTCAAGGGTATGCTTGGTATACCTCTCAAGGGCGCAGTGCGGCGCAGTGGTTGGAGGCGCCACTATTACACGCATGTGGAATCGCGCCCTCCTCCGCGCCCATGGCTCACCAAGCTTTCCATCCCTCCGACATCGGCAAAATGGTACCAGATTTGTCTGGGAGGATAGCAGCACTGGCTCGATACATCGACAGGTCACCGCGAGGAATTGTAAAGGCAAGATATGCATTCAGTAACAACCTCTAACGATACTTAATGAAGTCGAATGCATGGCGCATCCCTCAGAGATTGATCAACGCTGAAAACTGTATCCTTTTTTATCCTTTATGTATCACCTGTATCACCTCCAATCCTGATGATCTACAAGTGACTCGAGCGAGCGCCAGTAAATCTTCCATTTTTCCCTGTCGCATGCAAGAGTAGCCCAGTGGGTTCTGCTCAATCTAGGGTCTCGTTGATCATCATCTAGGCTTTCATCTAGGCTTTTCGTAAGCAACTCTGACCATCGTGTCGGTGGTCTTCCTGCAGTACGTTTCACAGTCCGCGGAATCCTGTCACAAACTGTTCTTGTCCATCGGTTGTCGTTCACACGTATTACGCGTCCGGCCCACCTTATTTTCGACTGTTTGGCGTACAGAACGGCATCCTTGATTTTTCATCGTTGACTCAGGTCGGAGCTTCGGATCCTTCTCTTACTTGTGTGACAAGGAGCAATCATAGTGTCCTCCTTCCTACTGCGCGTTCAATAACGCTGGGTGATTTTTTTCATCTTGCTTACGCAGCGATCAGGTTTCTGATACATACGTCAACGCAGGAAGTACCGTTGAGTCGAAAGGGTAGGCATGGAGTCGGGTGTTCCTCGTTCCCCTCATTACATCCTCGATGCTCTTATAAGCCCCTAAGCCACTCGTTTCCTTCTGCTCAGCTCTGGAGCTAAGTCGTTCATCATATTTCTTTCCCTACCTAGGTAGACATAACTGGAGCATTCGGAGAAATTCTAACCTTTGAGTGTGAATGGGGCAAACGAAACCAATCCGTTCTTCATGACCATCGTTTTCTTGAGATTTAGTCGAAGACCAATCTTTGCATAGGCTCTATCAAAGTCCGCAAGCATACGTTCCGCTTGGCTAATGCTTGTTGTTATAAGGACGATGTCATCATCAAAGCGTAGATGGCATAAGTGCCGACCATCGATTTTCACACCCATATTATCCCATTCCAATGTTGTCATGACGTTTGGGAGGGTGGCGATAAATAATTCTGGCGAGATTGTATCGCCTTGCCTAACTCCTCTTTTGACGTCAACGTTAATACCGTTGTAGAATGGTGAAATTTGGGTTGTGGAATTTTTGTACAGCTCACGAAGAATCTTTATGTACTGAGTAGGGACCCCTTGACTACCAAGGGTTTCCATGACTGCTTCTATCTCCATTGAATCAAAAGCCTTCTCTAAGTCGAAGAAAGTGAGACAGAGCGGTCTTTTGTACTCTCGCGATACTTGAATGAGCCTTGTTATCATGTGAATGCCATCCATCGTACTAAATCCTTTTCGAAACCCTGCTTGCTCACATGGCTGTCCTTCGTCCAGTGTTCTGTCAATCCTGTTTAGGATGAATTGAGTGAAAAGTTTGTAGACGATAGACAGCAAGCAGATTGGGCGATAGTTGCCTATATCGTGTAGCTCGCCCTTCTTGAACAACAACACGGTCCTGTTGGTCTTCCACTGAGTAGGGACCTTGCATTCAGACAGGAAACGTGTGAAGAGCCGAGTCAGCGTGTTTACGAGGACTGGCGGAAGGTTCTTCTTATGTTCTGATCTTATCCTGTCCGGACCTGGTGCTGTACGATTTCTCACCGACGAAGTGGCATGTCGGATTTTGGAAGGAAGAATCGGTGGTGCAACATATCCATCCTCCATTATTTCATATGACGGGAGGTGGACGTGGGTATCGAAGAGATCTGAGTAGTATTCGTGAATGATTTTCTGCATTGCCTTTCTGGACGCTGTAACTGCTCCGTTTGGGCGTCGGAGTGCAATCACCTTGGTCTTGTAATTGGCGAAGCTTCGGTGGGCTTTGTGAATGCTTTTACCAACCTCTATAGCTTCGACAATTACTGCTGATCTTCTCTCTTTAAGATCTCCTTTTGTCGCTTGTCTGAATTGTTTTGCAATCTTGGACGAGTGAGTTCGCGGTTGACTGTAGGTCGGGCGATTCCGCGCCGGTGCATCGGCTTAAGTACATCTGGAGGCAGAAATTTCTTAGTGGTTTTAACTCTCAGCTTTCATGGCGCTAACGTGAAGATGTTGAATGAGCCGATCATATTCCTCGTTAATGTTATCGAATACTGCATCTTCCTAACAGCCCAATTATGTCTTAAATGAATCCCAGTTCATGATGGTTCTGGGACTTCGGTTTTTGAATTTAGCGGCTTTTTCTCCTTTCCGCGAGAAATGAGTCTTGCCACGAAGGAGACGATGGTCGGATCCTTTGTAGAATTTTGTCTTTGTTATATTTCGTTACGGTCCATCATACGAATACATTGCTGTCAGCGTTTGAAAGTGTTTTGTGAATTATATTGAATGTAATTCTATACCTGTTCATATTCACCCATTCCATGGAATAGTCATGATTCATTATCGAGGTTAGAATTCAGAAAACACTCAACTAACAGTCAAACTACCTGAGGAGGAGCTCATTCGAAAAAGTTCTTTTGTACATTTCTAAGTGCAGAATAGAAGTTTTCTCTATCGACACATGCCAGAATACTTGTGTTAGATAGACTACAAAATGATATCAAAAATGCAGAGAAAGCCGTTTGCAACAAAATAGACAGAAAATGAGTTGAATGTGACTCATCTCGGCGTTTGCCCGACAGCGAGACAGTCCTATATGGCTCGCCTTGTCGTCGATGTGTTAAAAAAAAATTGATAGCCTCCTATCAAAAAAGAGAATCAGTCACATGAAAGGGAGAAGTAAGACAATCAAATTAAGTGAGTCAAGCATAGCAGTAATGTGTTCTTCAGCAGAACAGAAGATGACACCTATCTGAACGAAAACACCAGAAACGGTTGCTGTAACGGTTCGAACGCGTTACAGCAATAGCGATGGCCACACCCACCCGCTTCCAGCAAGTGCTCTTGAAATATGTCAGTTTCAGCATAGAAATAGGCATGAAAGGAAAGGTTTTTGCAAAGTTTCAAATGAATGGAAGTTTTTTGGAACCATCCATGTTAACAGGAGCGAGCATTACATTAATATCAATACCAAAACTCATCAAAAGGCTTTCGGTTGACGTTTGGCATAAACTAAAGTTCGGTGATAGATGGTCTACTTTTCATTCTTTATGATTCTAGCATTATTATTGAATCTTTCAAATTTAATGAGTACTGCGTAGATCAGTTTGAGTAAGACGCAATAAAATTCACAAGGCGACTATTCTGGATGTAGTTGTAGTTGGAATCACTCAAATTGCCTCCCATATAGGTCCGTGATCGTAGGCATTTTGCCCGATCGATGTGCAGGATACCGATATCGCCTTACATGCCAGTAAACCGATTACACAGAACGAATAGTTCAATTTGGCCTAGCAAAGGCAAGCAGCTCGTCCTCGATGTCACTTGCCACCGCTGCTAGCAAATATGTGTGGCCATTCCTCGGTTATCTTTAACATGCCATCCACAATCTTAGGTCAAGTTAAGTAGCCTTGTGCTTAAACCCCCCGAAATCTTCCACACGAGGAAGTGATATCTGCGCAAGAATACAATATCAGTGAGGCACACAGAAAATTCATGCATTACTATTCCATAATGGGTAGTTTTAGCGTTAGAAAGTGGTTAAGAAGTTATATTTAGGTCTAAACAGTCTATCGGGTCATAAAACCTTTTCGTGAGAGCTGTTCGCTGCCATTTAGCCAAGATAACGAGTAAAAAGCACTCGGCGTCCTCAGATAGTGAGCCCGGGACGCTCGATCAAACCTACGACCGATCCTGTGTGTATTACAGAGGAGCTCTAACCACTGCGGCAAACACGCCTCATATCTAGCAAATACAGAGTAGAAATGTAGAAAGAGGAAGTAGAGATTACTTAACAAGGGCGCGTGATTGAACTGGCCTGGTTGGTTATTTTGTAAGGAGGTTGCTAAAGTAATCAGGGCACGAACTCTATGCAAACCGGTTCTACCATCTACATCTACTCGAGAGAGAATTTATTTAGAACAGAGAGCGTGCAGAGTAATTTGCACTCATTTAGGTCCATAATAGTGCTACTGAAAGAAACGTTTCACAGAGGAAACAGAAAATGATATGTCTTTCTGAAAACATAACTGGTGCTCCCAACTACAGTTACAAAATTCGGCGCAGATATCACCACTTGTTGATGATATGTGCCTAAATGGGAAGCGATTGCCTCAGAACGATGTGGAAAATCACAACAAGAAATCATGGAAGCATCTAGTTCGGCGTAGAATGAAACTAACTGCAGATACTCTGTATCGATCTCTATTTTCGAAAACAGGTTCTCCAACGGTAAACAGTAGCAGTGATTCGTTGTGACTTAAAAAGAAATAGGAGGAAATATATGGATGAGCAAAGTGTGGAACTCTTGAGCTCTTTCAATCAAGACTTGTCAAGGCATGCGGTCACCAGATATGAGTATTTAATGGAAAGATGGGATTTTAAAATATTTGTACTGTCAGGCTTCATAGTTTATTTTCTTGACAAGTGAATGAAACCACCCCTTAGTACAATATTTATTCCATAATGTGTGGATTTTCGGCCAATTTTATTCTTCCCAGAGTTTAGGAAGAATCATGAAGGGAAAAGTATTCGGTATCCACTAGTTCCTGGATGCGCAAGGCATTCAGCTTCAGCAAGAATCGTACAGATGACCGAATACCAGGCCCTTAACGAATTGCTGCATCTTAACGATGCACGAGTTCTTATTTTTAACCTTCCTGAGAAGTCTGTTAACAATTTATTGACCCGGAAGGATGGAAGGCTTGACGAGAGCGCGGTGTTAGATAGAACCTAATACTGACTTTGTGCTCCCTCCGAGGAAAACCTCTGACCACTTCACTGTGCGCGCTTTAAGAACCACATTGGCATGGAATCTACAGAGTCAAGTACTCTTCTAACCCTATCAAAGAGAAAATTCAAGACCCAGATTTTAATCACATGAAGAGCATTTTCTTTAAGTGTCCACTATTTTTCATGTCTTCCAGTCATTGACGAAGACCAGCTGTATAGGGTTTATACGGCTAAGGAATTTCCTTGGTCCAGGCAAAAAATCCGCCTGAGATAAAGGGAAAGGCACGCAAGATCACTAAGTACACCATCCTGTGGTTCATTTTGAGAATTCTGGATTTCACACAAAATATCTCAAGAATTTTGTGCGATGATATTTTAGATTCCCGTGTAAAGGACGGTGACTCCTTTTCCGACATCTCTTTGGCTATACTTTTGTGTCCTATTCGTACCTACCGGAGTACTTTGTTTAACGTTAAGCTTTCAAATTAAGTGTTCTTTGTACGAACACAAAGTAGCTAACCGTTTCGTTAGCGTGTTTGCTTTCGTATCTTAAAACAGGCAAATTATACCGTATCCGAACTCATTCAACTGGGAATGCTGTTCAAAAAAATATTACAGTTGCATATCGTAGATGGACGACATGCCATAGAAGTGTTTTCGAACCAATCGATCTCGTGGAAACTTTCTCATAGCAAAATTCCTCAACGACCATTATGATGAGCATTTGAAAACATTGTGAAATACAAAAGAATGAGTTCATAGCATCGTTGAGAAGCCCTCGCTCTCTTACTGGTGACTTAACATCAGTTCCCATAAATGCCTTCAAGCACTTTACACATTACATGCATAAAATTCCAATAGAAGTTTACTTTTCTTTTAAAAAAAAAGCTAAAAAAAGATAAGAAAAAGAGTCCTATCGATTTAAGTAGTATAACAGGATAAAGCTTTCGGCGTTGATCAATCCCTGAGGGATACGCCATGCATTCGACTTCATTAAGCATCGTTTCGAGGTGACTGAATGCATATCTGGTTTTTACAATGACTCGCGGTGACCTATTGATATATCGAGCTAGTGCTGCTATCCTCCCAGACAAGCCTGGTACCAATTTGCCGACCCCGGAGGGTGAAAGGCTTGGTGGGCCAGGAGCGCAGCAATCACATGTGTGCTGCAGGGCGCCTCTAACCATTGCGCTCCACGCTTCTCGTTTTATTTCACCTCATTCTCAGTGATTTCTCTTCAGTATCAGTGATGATGTAGTGCACAAATAAATACTGAACTTTTCACAATGTGCAACTATTACCTAGTGCTCATCATTTTTTCACGGTAGTGTATTATATGAAATACAACTTTCGGATAAGAAAAATGGCTACGAGAAAAGCAGAACGCGGGCCTCAATGGCGCCATGTATACACGTAGCCCGCCTCCCCCCGAAAGGGTAATGGCGGTTTGATCTCGCCTAGGATCCAATACAATAGATACAATAGACGGGTGACTTTGTGCCATGCAAAATTCTTATGTATGTATACATATATACATATATACATACGTCTACCGATCCCACTCTTGAGGTGAAGTGTGAATGTGGTATTTGTGACACAGTGGGTTAGAGATTTTCTGTGACATATACTACGTAAATGATGCAGTCCCACACCTTGATCTCATCAAGCTCTGCATCCATTCATTCCCTACCCCCGAGGTTAGAAGATTCATATCAAGCTTTGTCTTGAGGAGCAAAAATACGGACTAAATAGGCCAAATACGCATTAAGTATGCTTCATGAAGTCGCATGTGTGGTCCATCTATTAGTAATTGGGCGATGCCGAACACTTTACCTTTACATTTGTTTCGATCATTCAGCTTACAAGACGTTTTTAGACAACGACTATTTTATTCGACTAACACTTCGACGTCCTTCCTCAGAGCCGATGATCCGAGTAGATGGTGCACAGTCGTTCGTTTTCTCAATGTGGTGCCTTCGTAGCCGTACCAAGTCCGATCTTCTTGAGTTCAGAAATACTCGAACACCTCTTTCCCGCTATTTTTCTATAATACTGCGCCGAAATGACGATGTTAAGAAAAACTTTTAATCGGCAAACGTTTCAGCGTCCTCGTCTTCTTCGGAGCCGCGTTGATCGAAGTCGGAAGCGTCGAAACGTTATCCAAGGTTTTCTTTGCAGTAACCTAGTGCCAGCTCAATATGTGTAAAAATATTGATTATTTACGCTGAGGTTTAATGGAAGTCGGCTTTTAAAACCATAAAGGCGTGTTTTTTAGGGAGCGGATAGCTCCGTAGTAGTGATGCCAGCCATCCTAGCATGGTGCTACTTCGATTCCACTTCGGGCCAACGAAGCATCTCATCCCTTCGGAGTGGGGGAATTGGTGCAGGACTTGTCTGGGAAAAAAATCACTCTGTGCAATCCAATTAGGAACGTCGTAATAACACCCAGTCCGAGCAGGATCAAGCTCAAACATCTGAAGAACCTTCTGACAGTCTTTAACAACACAGAAACTTGGCTTTTTACAGGTCTGAATACGAGGTTCACAACTAAAGAAACACAAGTGAGACCGCGCTGCTGCACAAGAAGGAGACCTACGCGACATTAGTAATTAGCGTAGAGTCAGTCTACTGTCCGTTTTATACGAACTCTTCACTGGCAATGTCCTCAAATGATAGAATACTAGAAGAAGATCTACTAGGCATTCAAAAATAACTCAGCATGGTATCCTAATATCCCAACATATTTCGGTACAGCAGACCACAATGGGTCACAATCACACGTTGACAAAACTTTTGATGTATCGGAAGAGCAAAAGATACCAATCTGTCCCACTTTTATCGACTTAGAAAAGACAATGCTAGAGTTCGGCTAGTAAAATATAAGTCAATTCGGAGAACCATAGAGTACAACCAGCTAAATGAATCCATTTCCATCTAATGGCATGTATCACATGGTCACCTATTACATAGACCTTCGTTTTAACCACGTATCTGCCAAGTGTAGAATCATCACGTACTTTTGACTAGTCGACTTAAGATCACTCATATAATAGATTATATAATATAATATAATAGATTCGCGAAAAGAGATCCGTAATAATTATCCTGAAAGAATAGGTTTTCTTGGAAATAAAATCTGACTGCGTCAAGAACAGGGTATATTTCAATGAGCTCTTCTGCTGAACTGAAACCATGATGGAAGGCTTCTTACTTCTCTAGCACGAGAATTATTCGGAGTCACATTCCACATGTAGCTTTGACAGAATTCTCTGTACATGCAAAACGAAATATCTTTATGAAATCTAACATAATAATCGAATGCACATAACATTAAGCCTAGATCAGGAAACTACATGAGTATTATTCAATTGTGCTCTGAATTCCAGAGGTTAGCTAAGAATGGGCAAATTTCTTTAACCCTTCCTGATTTGGATACTAACTACTCAGTTATACAGAAGGAGTACACTGTACTAAAATTATGTAAGGAAACATGTACAAAACTAAAGGTGGAGAATTGATGAAAACTGAAAACGTAACCTATATTTGTGTGAAATACTTGTTATTTGCGTACAGCTGATGATCGGGGCCAACAGACACGGCTCCACATTGCTCACGAAGAAACAATCGAGCTCCCCTTTTCAAACCATAAGGTGACAGATAATCCCATGCGGAATGCCAGTTCACAAATGATGGTGCATATGGGAGGAAAGACACAGCAAGGCCTACAAGTGAAGGACGTGGTTCATAAAAACAGAGCAAATGATAGAAAAAGAACAATTTGTAAACGCTTACCAGATCCTGCAACAGCCATCACAGTACTGACAACGTGGTATGGATATCCAAAAGAGTTCACCACAAATGGAATAGCGAGGTTTGTAAATTTACGGAGATCCTCAACCTCCTAGAACACTTAAAATTCTTAAAACAAAAGGAGAAACGACAAAGCTCTCGGCGTTGATCGATCCCTGAGGGATGCGCTATGCACTCGACTTCATTACGCACCGATGAAGATGAATGAATGCACATACGGCCTGTACGATTCGCGGTGGCCTACCGATGTATCGAACCAGTACTGCCATCCTCCAAAGCAAGTCTGGTAGCAATTTGCCTACACCGGAAGAGCGCTGGTGAGCTTGGCGCGCAAGGATAAATCTAATATGCATTGCAGGGCGCCTCCGACCACTACGCTATAGGCGACCATTTTTTTCGTACACCACAGCACATAAATTGAACAATTGATCAAATGTTCCTACCTTTACACTCTTTTCATCCTTCTTCTCATATATACCAGAATGAACGAACGCTCTCTCTGCTGCAAACACGAGTGCAGCAGTACCAAAAACAACAATAACTTCTCCTACTAGCTGTGGTACAAGTCCGCTAGAAAGCAGCAATGAAGATACTTAGTAGTGCATTGTGAGGAATAACTGCACCGCAACGACCGAACCTAAACAAACCAGGAGGACCTTCCTCAAGGCCGATAACATGAATGGTTGGCACTACTCCATGGTATTTGGCCTCATTTCCGATAAGTTGTGCAATCTGACGAATCATCGCCACTGAACAGTATTAAATATACCACCTTGAGTCATTGCTAAGTCGTACAAAACAGCGAATGAAAAGAGAAGTACCTGCTAACGGTCTAGCTACTGTCAAAGTTACCACACGAACGACAGACTCACGAATTGCTCGGCGCAAATGTCGTTTTAGAGACTGGTGATTAGTAATTGACTGAAACAGAGAAGGATATGGTCACAGCAATGAAGGAGAACTCACAGAAATCAGATAAGCAAGAAAATCTCGAGAAAATATCGAATAATCATGACTTGTGCTCACGCATGAAAAATCACCTTCTCCTCCTCATTCTCGTTTTCAGATTTACCACCAATTTCCGGATAGTAGGTGTCAATGTACTAAAAAATTGGAAGCAATGATTTACCAATGAACAAAACCATGACAATGCTGAAATTCAAAGCCAAAAAAAGAACACCAAAAAAGCTCAACCTTTTTCGTTTGATAGGATGTTATTCCTTGAATAATGATAGAACATATAGCAGAATCAATACCCGTGAACAGCACGCCCATGCCACGTGCATGTGCCAATTGACTACCTGTAATAAATGCACTGCAATACGAGCAACGAATTCGAATCTGTAGGTAACAATGGCAACTTCTATCTTACAGCATATAGAGGTAGGCTGTAAAAATATGAAAATGTATACGACAGAGGACATCGCAAAATGTAAATTTTAAAAAGAACTATCACAGCAGAAACAATATGTGAGTTCTTGGCAACTTTTTTAAAGTTTGTACGAAAGCGTATTATTAACTATCTCCCCGTTCGGAGATGTAACACTCAAGAAGTCGTCCGGGGTCCCGGTCTGAGCCGAAACCAACAGCATCACCTGCTCCGAAACTTATATGTGCAGTGGACCTTATTCAACATATCACACTACGATCCCCACTTTACACATGAGCGAGCTCTCGTTGATCTGTCTTGTTAAAGAGAAACTTGGAAACTTATTGGTGTAATCGCAGAAACATTGCGTCACAAACAAATTTCTGCTAAATTTACTTGATGTAGAAGTGACATTCTACAAGCTTTAGCACGACTATAACATATAATGAACTTTTTTCACAAACCAAGAGTCGTTAGGTCATAAACGAAATTTATTTTGGCAGAGTGCATTTTGTAGGCCAAAAAGACATACTAAAGTAGTTCCTAGTTCATTAGTAAAATAAACTAATAAAAAAACAGCGACATACCATAGCTAAACGCGTTTGGGAGGAAATAGGCATTACGTCCAGCAACAATCAGTGTTTTTCCGGTTGACAACGGGAATGGTTCATGACCAAGTTGAATGAGCGTTTTCACACAGGTAAGGGGATGAGTCACTGCCGCGAGAAGCACCCTCGCACCAATATTCTTCACTAGCACTTCCTTAAATTCTCAAGTAATAAATAATAAATCATGTGTAGTAAATTCCTTAAGTGCACTGAAATAACCAGCATAATGCACTGAAAAACTGAAAATAGCTGACAGGATAGCTCTGTTAAAAACTAGCTGAGACAAGGGCGAAGCGAAGGAGCCGCATGGTGTGGCGGTGAACACGTTATCCGCCGGAAAAAGTAATACTAAACTATTATAACCTACCCTACTCATTATTTTTTGTTTGCTTATGCTATTTTACGTGCTATTCCTAATAAGGTTTTAGGATAGCGTGTTCGATCCTCGCCGCAGACGCTTGTGGTTTGGAATTTTGCAAATACATCAGCATCACTGCGGTTAAAAACGAATAAATCACTCTGAAAAGGCGCAGACTAAAAAAAAGGAACAAGCGCTGAAAGATCGTCAACATGTCCTATTTCTATCACGAAACTCAAGACGAAACATCTAATTCATAGTGTTCGTAAAATGATAACACGATCTGAGCTAGATGCCGACTCAAATAACCCAAAAGTCAGAACATCAGTAAAGTAGTCCTAGTTCTCCCATCCATTTATCGCCTTCAGAGCATCTTTTTTTTTCATGAACAACGAAATTTGTGCCGAACTGAGAATTTGATGAAGAGAAATCCCCCTATATCCGCTCTTAATCTAATGCTGAAATGCGGAGGTAAAAACTCACTTCTTCCTCGTTGAGGCCAAGAAATAACTCATTTCTGGCTTCCGCCATATTCGATTAACTAAATTAACGCCTATAAAGAATAAGAGACCTACGTAACTATTTCAAGTAATCAACGATTACACGTCAATGATACATACACTTTTAATAAAGAATTTTATTCGTGGAAAACAGATTAGTTCTCTCTATATGTTCTGTCGTACCAGGTCCAATGAATTTATGGCAAAATAGATCTATCATGTACAAGTAATAAAAGTAATAAAATCTCTAGCGAAATCCAAAAACATTGAACACTTCCACCATAAACATCAGAAAATCCAATAACACCCATCAAACACCGGTAAAAATTCTCGATAACGACCACCACAAAGAACTTATTTACCACGAAACTCATAGTTGAAACAACAAGAAATCTGCACTGCCATTAAATACGGATATTGAAATCCTATCAACAAACAATTATGACTATTCGGGTTGGAAAAGATGAAGAGAATTAAACAGAAATCATGAGCTGAAAACACATGCCAGAATACGAAGCATCTCCTTCTCTAATCGAAAAAATGGTGCGCTTGAAATATACGGCACTGGAACAGTCAGTGGCTCAAACGACGAAAATACCAGAACAAATTCTCCTTCTCCAAATACAGGAACATTGTACTAAATATAAGAGTTTACATGGAAACAATTCAAAGATAATTTTTCAACACTTATTCACTGCCTCTTCTTTGTCCACGGCTATGTACTAGGCAAAATACAACCATAAAGATGCTCAGATTCACCAAAACTAGCAACCTCTGCTGGGCTTCGAACCTCCGATCACCGCTCTCGAAGCCCATGTTCAACCCATCATACCAACCGTGGCTCTATCCCTGGCTTTCTCTCACGGTGTTTCCACTCCATCTATGTTATCAGCAATCATCTGTTAACCAGAATGGTCCGTAAACCACAAGAAGACATTGAGCCTAGTCATGCTGAATATTAGCTATATAACACGATAGCCGAATATCGCTGCCATCAATATCCTTCGTCGGATTTAAAGCTCACATAGGTTCCCGAGTTCGAGTTCATATCTTAGTATCTTTGTGTTTGTAACTCCATGATATTTCCAACTGGATCAAAAACTCTTTGGTATTCTATTAAATCACCTCTTCGAGAAAATCTTGGAAAGATATGCAATCTTCAACGTAGACGCGCCCCATAATGCTAGTAGGAGAATAATCACGTTGTCCATTACCCATATCACCTGAAGGGACAATAACAATGAGGATATAAATCATAAAGGATAGAGATCTCCGCGTTGATCAATCCCTGAGAGATGCGCCATGCATTCGATTTCATTAAGTGTCGCTGGAGGTGATTGAATGCATATCTGGCCTTTACAATGACTCGCGGTGGCCTGCCGATGTATCGAGCCAGTGCTGCCATCCTCCCAGACAAGTCTGGTACCAATTTTCCGACCACGGAGTGATGGAAGGCTTGGTGGGCCATGGGCGCAGGAATCGATTCCATGTGCGTGTCGCAGTGGCTCCTCCAACCACTGCGCCACACGCGCCCTACAATGAGTATATAATAGTGAAAAAAGAGTACGAATATGAACCAACCGAGCTGGTGCTTCTGCAGGAAGTCCACAACACCTTTACTATCCACTGAATGAACAGTAGAACACACAATTATAGGACCTTTAAGATCAATATCTTCGAACCAACGAATGTATCTGGAAAAGAAAAAGAATGTTTTCATACAAATGGATAACTCGCTACCATTCCACATCCACTAGAGATAAAACTCTGCGTTGATCAATCCTTGAGAGATGCACCATGCATTCGATTTCATTAAGCATCGATGTAGGTAGTTGACTGAATATATATCTGGCCTGTAGAGTGAATCGTTGTGGCCTGCCGATGTATCGAGTCAGTGCTACTATCATCCCAAACAGGTCTGGTACCAATTTCTCTACTCCGCAGAGATGGCAGACTTGGTGAGGCGCCAGCTCAGGGATCAATGCTACGGGTGTGTGTGTGTGTGTGTGTTTTAGGGCGCCTCTAATCACTGCGCCGCACTCGTCCTCCACCACTACAACTGGTTTAAAATATGTATTTGAACGAAATACGATATAGAAAAACATCACTTCACAATGCCATGTACTGCAAGTGAGGCGCATGGCTGCGGAATAGCGATAGCATATCCTTGACGTTCCACCTCATATTTTCCGATTTCTTCATTCATACGAGAAATGGAATCGATATCAGAAAACTGATTTGCATTGGATTCAAAACGGGTACCGAATGATTCATCATACTGAAAACTCAATAAACAATGGCGAAATCATACAACTAAGTTTTGTCGTATCTATGCTAAAATCAATGCAACCACTTTTTATTCATTGCCCATTCCTTCTTCATCGCTGAGTATGTGAAACACAACTACAATGATGATGAGATATTTGCAAAACTACAAACCGCAGGTGTCTGCAACGGTGATTGAACCTCGATATTACCAATTTCGTAGCATCATTGTAGTTGTATGCTATTATTATTCTACGTTAAAAACATCCACACGTAGTGTACTTTATGACAACTTACCTTAGGAACGAATCCTTTAGGAACCCAATGAGCATTCACCGCTGCCTCCTTCGCAGCATTCTCAGCTCGCTGTCTTTCATTAGATTTTTCGATGATTGATTCTATTACAGGATCGTACAGCGGGTCGGCATTCACACCATTATACTGAAAATCGAAGAAATATATACAAAATACGCATCGATTGAAACATCGACTAATACTCATCAACCTCTGAACGGACATCGATACTGTCCGCACCCAAATCAATTACTATATTTCTGCGACGTTTCTCTCTGATTTCTTTTAGTTCTAACCGGCGCCGTACAATCATTTCGCGCTCCTTAAAACGGAAAATTAGGAAATGCAACTACAATGTTCTTGAGATATGTGCAAAACTCCGGACCAAAGGTGTTTGCGATGGGGATAGAACTGGTTACTACCTTTTCCGAGGGCTAACGTGCTCACATCACACCAACCGGGTCCTTCGCTAAGAAAATATGTCTACATTCTCCAAAATATCAGTGTAAAGCTGACCTCCGATGTTAAAAAGGGGCTGTTTTCAATAGACGAGTAGTCACTTTCTAGATCGTTAACCTTTGTACGACGATCACTGAAACTACTACCTTTGCAAATTCAACGAATTCCGTTTAAGTGCATTTGACAATACGAAAATAAGACAAGAAACAGAACGAAAGGTAGGAGAAAACAATACGAGTCAGCATCGGCGGCGATGAGCACATTTCTAAATTGTGTGGCCTTTCTCAATTCCGATCCAATGGATGATAAAGAGCTCTCGTTCTTCGATCCGCCATTATTATCCTTCTTCATTCCCATCAGCTGACCAAAGAGTTCAACGCTCTTTTGAGAGCCTCGACCCAAAACCTAAAATAATATTTTATTGGAAAGACTGTTACGAAACTACTCTATCAGTGGTCCAAACATAGGAAAGCACCCAAACTTGCACCGCTATGGGCCAACTCAATTCATACCCACACATGTCATTCCCCCATTCGCTCATTAGACTCGATGTTTCGTAGCCATTGGTGTTTCGTTCATCAACATCGTCAGCAATTATACGAAATAAGCACACCACGGTGTCTAACGTTGATCGTCAATAGCCTGATTGTTAACTAAACGACCATGAACTCCACCAAGCTGGTTCAATTCTGCAGTCAGTCCCGGTGGCATCGCATTCAGATCTGTTCGGCGCTGTTTGTACGTGTCTAATGGCCGGATGTGTTCAGTGAAATTCCATCCAGCTTTGTAATTCGACTAAAAGAAGAGAGGTAGTCATGAAAGACAATGATGGTGAGGACTACACTACGAGGACAGGACTACACTACGACTGCAGTCAAAGAACACACAATGCACCATGAACGTAAATGAAGTACTACAATAGTCGGCATCTGTAGGTGTCTTTAGCAACTGTTCTTGACGTTCCTTGAACATGATGCGACGACTACCACGGACAGAACGACATTCAGAAGAAGGGACAAGTATTCAGGCATAATCGAAACCCACAGTCATAAGGTACACTTTTCACTCTAGTTCACATTTTCAACTCAACTGAAAACTCCTTCTTAGAAAGGAAACAACATCTGGAGGTAAGCCATTGAATAATATGCAGCAAATATGTGATCAACAGTTTGTGGTTTCTTCATTTATAAAGTGGCTTTCGTCACCCACCACTACATCCCAGTGAATCGACTGTTTAAATCATTCTGAAGTAATACCTACTATGTTGTAACGGAAAATGCACTGGATTTTATGGCGATATGAAGAAGTGATATGTATAGTTGACGAAATTAAAGGCATGCATGACGAACTCAGTGTAAAAATAACGAAGTAATTTTTACACAGCATATCAAAATCAAACACACCTACATAGAAAAAACTATTGTCGCTCGTTAGCTAGACGAAAACCAATTAGAACGACGTCTGTGGTCGACTATCGATCCAATAAAGGAGTGGATCGATAGTCAACCACAGATGTCCTTTCAATCAATTTTCGTCAGACTGACGAGCTTCAAAGTTGTTTTTTCGACGTTGGTGTGCAACCAAATATTCTAATAAAAAGCTATAAATAAATGGCGTTTGTTGGAAATAAAACACTGAGTGAGTGACAAAATGAAGTAACAGTGAAATACTTTTAAGATCGGCAACCATCACCTCCGTTTCCTCTTTGCTACAGACTAGTGTCCCACAGAAAAAGCACGGACCACTACCTTCCTGAGCACACACTATTTTTCCGCATCCCATACAATTCCTGACAAGGGCATGGATTCGTGCTTGACATCTGCACGGATGACGTCCTTTAGAAGACACAGATGACAATGTTTTAATGTTCTCATGAAGAAAGAATAACATTCAGGAAGTACCATGCAAAAAAGATACCTGGAAGAAGCTGATCTCCGATCAGAGCATCCGCTTTCATGGCCAAAGAATTTTGTTGGTTAGGCAGACCACCGGGTCCACTACTACCTCGACTAACAGCATTAGTCTTGCGATCACCGCGTCGTCCCATTGAACCACTAAAAATGTAAGATGATGGATCCCTCGCCGATTTTGGCTGTGCTGCCTAAAACTATCTCTACCAATAGAACAACGAGAAAGCCAGCAAACAATCCCGAAACGTAGATCAAAAACAAGCTATAATGAGGTAGCAAGAATATTCACTGAACATTAACAGCCTTAAGGATGAGTTAACGACTTGTTCTCTTAAAGAAGAACACAGGAAAATAAGTAGCAAGCTCCCTAAAAGGATTCGTAGTCAAGTCCACCTTTCAGCTATAAACCCAGTTTTATTTTCTTCCAGAAATTTACAAGTTCACAACCGAAAAACCGCAGCATTAAGACAAATCGATTGACGGACCACATCACTTGCTACACGTAACATTACACAACTCATCGTTGTGTTGTGGATTCAGGAGGACGTACTGATTGATCGACAGATTATCCTGGAACAGAGCGCACGGATGTGTGGTTAACCAGGAATCCTGGAGAATGAAAAAGTTCCACTGAATAAACATAAACTTAACTGAACCTTCTCCGTAAAACTAACGAATGGAATTGGGAGGTATTTGGCGGGAAAATAAATATTACGATTCCACGTGGTCGAATGTTTTAACCTACAATGTATAACCTTTATCTGCTCTCGTTATTTTTTTTTACGGTAAGGTCTCATGTGGAAGACAACCACAATGTTGCTGAGGTGTGTGGAAAACGCGGACTCCAGACCAGATCGAATTGTTATTACGCTTCATGGGGCGGAAATGTTAACCAGCGAACCACTCCGGTCTTCGTTCTGCCTTCATCTCAGCCAGTTTTTTTTTAACCTTAACGATGGTATCAGCAATCGCCCGTTAGCGGGAATGATCTAGGGGCACAAAAGTGTTGGATTAAGTTAAGCTGAGGCTGTAGTCGAAATCAAAATCTGTAACTTTTATCTACTGTTTTAGTATCGTTGTGATTGTATTTCAATTCATTTTGTCCTAAAACTTTTTTGCCTTCATATCTCCCGTGCGGATCCCAGCACTTCTTACATTCGATCCGTTTCCTCCCATCCCTTCATCCATAAAGTGTTCTAACTTGCTTAAGAATTTTGTCTCTTTTATGAATGGCATTGGTGATGATGGAGTCGATTCTCTCTGAAGTATTGGGATAGCCAGGCTAGAGTATTCCAACGTAGACTTCAGTGAAGTGGAGGAAAGGGAGAAACCATTAGCGTCTAGTGATCATCGATTCAATGTGATGAGACATGGATTCGATCCCACTCGTCGCATCGCAGAGATGATCTAATGAATATTTGGCCTATATGACAACTTCCGGGTGATCTACAGATTTATCGGTCATTCAGATGATCTACCGATTCTTTTTTCTCTTTCTACAAAAAAAAGAAAGCGTTCTGTTTCTCTTCACATATACTCTCACTCTTTTTTATTGTCTTTTAGACAGTTTCTAGTTTGTGATTCATGGATTTGAGGTTCCGTCAGGAATCCCAGCTAATCGTAAACCAATACCAGGATCCACCACTGTCGTAGTTTCAAAGTAGTGGCATGCTAGCAATTCCCCTCTGCCTGTGGTGGTGACGACCTGGCGTTGGCCTTGGCCAGGGTGACCTCGGGACTCCAGGGATCCCTAATGGCTAAGCTAGCAAAACTCCGAAAAATGGAGATTACGCTGGGCCCGCACAACCAGTGAAGATGGGCTATCCAAGAATCCAAATAGGATTTGGAGTTAGTTGCTTGTTTTGTTGACTAGTACAAACCCTTGCCTTATATAAATCATCTCTTTTGTAATAGTACCCAGGATCGAATTTCTATTACCATCATATCTTCATATCTTTCATAGCATCATAGCATCGAGCATCATATCTTTCTTCTAGGCTTTTCGTGAAGAACTCTATTTATATATACTATTATTATTATCATTATTATTATTATTTTTGTTTGTTTTGTATTATTTATTTATTATTGTTTTTATTTCTTGCCTAAAAGAATTAGAAGTTTTCGTATCGGAAATATAAACATTCATGACAGAGGAGCTCAACGCCTCTCATCATTAGTTGGCAATGACAATATGAAGGCGATAGTGGAGACTAATCCTCAAAACAGGGCGGATAGCACAGTGGTGGCGATGCCGGTGATCACGAGTACGGTGCTGGCGCAGTCCAATCCTGAGCTCGCTCAGCTCCCTCATCCAGGCGGGAACGGGAAATGGGTACCAACTTCAAAATAAAAGGATGAAGCTCTTGACGTTGATCAATCCCCGAAGGACTTCTTTATGCATTCGACTTCTTTAAACATCACTGAAGGTGATTGAATGCAATATTTACCTGATACTTGATACTTGAACGGCCCGTCCTCACTGGTTGTACGTGTCAGAGCACAATCACCATTTATCGGAGATTTCCTGGTCGAGCCATCGTGGTTCTTTGGAATCCCAAGGTCAGTATGCCCAAAGTCTGCCCCAGGTCCTCACCACGACAGGCAGTTGCTGCCCTTATGGATCAGAGGAAGATTTACCATCATGCGACTTTGATACCAGGACGGTGGTGAATCCTGGTATTGGTTTACTCCTAGCTAGGCTTCCTGATGGAAACGCCGGGTTAGACTGATTGCAATACAATTAAAAAACAAAAAAAAGCTTTGAAATGACTGGTGGTAGTCTACCGATATGTCGAGCCAGTGCTATCCTCCCAGACAAATCTGATGTCAATTTGCCGACTTCGGATGGATAGAAGGCTTGGTGAGCCTTGGGCGCCGGGATCGATGCCAGGTGTACTGCAAGGCGCCTCCGACCACACCGCGCTACATGCACCCCCGGGACCAAACTTGTTTGGGAAAAAATCACTCTTTGAAGTCCTGTTGGGAACGCTCTAGCTCGTCTATCTCAAGACTTCACGGAGAATCGACTCATTCGACGGCATTCTAAATGAAAGGAAAATCCTCAAGCAGCCGAAACCACAGGTTAAAAAGTTAGAAGAACTTGGCGGATGATAGTTGCGAGGAAACGAACCGAATGTGAGAAGTGTTGGGACTCGCACAGTAGATGTGTGGACGAGTCATATAAAAAAGAAATAAAAAGAAAAAATCGTCAGAAAACTACTTGACAGGTTCTAAAAGGACTTATGGTCACTAACCAACGAATATTCGTCATTTTTCAATCAATCAGTCGAATAATCAGTCTGTCTTCAACCGCCCTGCTCCAGAGAGCATTGACGAGTTATGTTACAGCACTGGAGAGATGCTCCACCACACAGATTTAACTCGATGTGACAACGAATGTAGCATATCGAGAGGAGGAACGACTCTGGACCGTACATTCAGATCACCAGCCATGAAGTAGACGCTAACCGAATAAATCTTATGATCAAATTCGTGTTAGGTAAATAATCCAAGAAGGTATTGGTCATTAATGCATAGTTTAAATGAAAGTCGGTTCCTGAAATATTGTCGCGCTATGTGCTAGCTGCGCTGTGCTAGGGCGCGTGTGGTGCAGTGGTTGGAGGCGCCACTGCGGCACGTACGTGAAATCGATTCCTGCTCCCATGGCCCACCAAGCCTTCCATCTCTCCGGGGTCAGCGAATTGGTACCAGATTCGTCTGGGGGTATAGCAGCACTGGTTCGATACATCGGCAGGCCACCGCGAGTCATTGTAAAGGCCAGATATGCATTCAATCACCTCCAACGATACTTAATGAAGTCGAATGCATGGCGCCTCCCTCAGGGATTGATCAACGCCGAGAGCTTTATCCTTTTATCCTTTATATGCTAGCTGATAATGATATCGACTGCTGCGACTGGATTGATTGTCTGTTGAAAAACAAATTACTGTCAACGGGGAGTCAGTGTCAACAACCGTTTCGCAAAAAGGGCATTGCCGAGTGGGATTCCAGTCTTTCTCAGTGTTCCACTGAGGATGATCCGACTGGATACGGCGATGAAAATCGGCCCTCAAGAAGGCGAAAGCGCCGAAACGTCAACACGATACAATTGAGGTTCCATAACAACCTCGTGTAAGCTAAGGAATCCAAAGAAAAACACTGAACGCTGATCATTTGGAAAGAGGAGGAACTGGATAAATAGTTTCAGCGTAAACTGAACGGATCTTGATTAGCGAGCTTGCCATTAGTGGGGCCAAAAACGATCCTTCTCCCAATCCCTTTGTTACGTACCATAAAAAATGGATCCTAAACGGCAAATGACGACGTTGATGGATAGACTACAATGAATCTCCAATGTCGAATTTGCAACCAAATTTGGTTGCGATAACTACTTAGCTTTCTTTAGATGGAATCCTTTGCTTATGTCTAGCGGATAATCATAGCAGAGAAGTAGGATTTGAATGAAATCCTTCAAAGATTACACGATTTCTGTCTAGAAGTGATGTTCCATAAAAACTTTCGACGACACTTCAGAAATAGCACTGTGAGGTTGGGCGAATTGGGCTACGAAATGCTGACCAACCCATCATATTTGTCGTACCCCTTCCCAACTCGCTTCTACTGCTGCTTTTGCTCTTTCATGCAGTTCTACAACCACCCACTGAGGAAATGTTCAACAACAAAGGCGATGAATAATTCGTTCCTTCCAGATGTTCGAAAACCTTTGCTACCCAAAAAAGCAAAATTGTTTCGTTAGAAAAAAGACAGTATCTTCCAACATTTCCTATTTTATGTGATAAAAATGTGTTTACATTTAGTTCCACAATAGTACTAAGATGTTTGCAAAACTCCGGACCACAGGTGTCTACGGTGAAGAACAAACGCGCTATTAATCTCCTTGGGGCTAACGGGTTCACCACCACACCATGCAGGTCTTTCGTTTTGCCTTTCTCTTAGCTAGTTTTATCTGCTCTGTTTCTATTTCTATTTTGGTCATTATTTTCTTATAACCTAACATTTTTTGCGCACGGGGTCCAGCTATATAACCTAAACTACTAATGACTAAAAACCTAATAAACTTAGTATCTCGAGAAGTCTCGGTGACATCTTTTTGAGCAACAACTCTACCCTCTTCATGTGAGGATCCCTATCCCCTTCTGAAAGTTCTAAACCATTCCTGGTTTCCACTCTTTCATATCCTTATTCATTCTTTGTTTATTGACCGTTATCGCTGTTCCATGAAAATTACTCCATTACTATTGTGTGTGGTGATTAAACGCATAGCGACCCTGTACAACTACTTGCAGTTGCCAGCCAATGCATCGAGTGAGATCGTACCAAAGGTCTTGTGTATAGCTGGGCATCCTTAACCATGCTGCGGACGAACCACTGCAGATCCTCGTTGGCAGCACAGCTCATTCGCACTATTTAAAACATTGCTTACCTGGTAATGCTACTGTGCATTTCCTTTTGACTCTGTACTACCGCCGATATCAAAACTGCATATAAGGAATACTGAAGTTACGAACCCACTTCTTGTTACCTACTCTTCTGTAATGCTTGCCTTTTACCTTCATTAACTAATTGAAAGTCATTTGAATGCTACTTATTCTCCATTTCAGTCCACCTAGGCAATCCTTTACAGAAGCAACCTTTTGTTGTTATCGATACCAATCGTTGTGGTTATTTCTGCGTACTGACTTCTCTGACTTATTTTTACATTGTGTATATCATATAAACATAGTTCCTCTATTGGAAAATTTATATAAAAACAAAATAGAAAACATACAGAATAAAACGGCCTAAACGGCCTAAAATAACCATAACAATGCTGAGATATTTGCAGAACTCCGGACCGCTGGTGTCTGCGGTGGGGATCGAACCCGCAATCACACTTTCCTGTCCTTAGCATCATTATGGTTATATATTTCAGGTAATACCTGTCATTAAAAAAGAATAGGCTTTAAATGAAAAAGTGACTACATTGTGATTTGAACGGCATAATGTTTCAAGGCGACCTATTCCTTTCTTTTGGGACATTTGCCATTTGCCATATATACGCGAAGAAAACGACAACGTCAAATGGCATAGAGATACCACCTTACGCATCCAAGCGATAATAATAACTGGCCAAATTTTGTAACGACACAATACAAGTAAATAAGTGAGATATATGCTTGAGATTACTAAAGGAAACAGTGGACGTTTTTCAATCCTCGTGCACAATGCCGATAATATCTGTACGTTCAACATCTTCAATACCACGCCGTGCTTCGAGTTGAAGAGTTACAGCTGCAAGGAAACCGGGAATTGAATGTCGCTCTCCGATATATCTGGAAATACAAATGATAACACCAGATGGAAGTGAACTCCTAGCACAAATATATATGTGTACACACATTGATGTATAAATGTAGCGCAATGGTTGCGATACCGTTCATGAAGAACATGGTACTGGTTCAACCCTGTCCCGAACTCACCTAACCCCTCACGTCTTCAGGGTGGGAAATTGGTACCTAACTTCTCTCGGTTCAACTCATTCCTTCAAATCCACTCTAAGACAGCTATCTCAGGACTCGATAGAGAATCGGCCCAACCAATATTCAAAGCCATCCATAAATAAGACAACAATCCTCAATCAAAGTTGAAACAAGAAATGAAAAATTCAAAGATTTCGTGGATGACAGACGCGAGGACATGAATGGGACGCAGTGTATGCTAGGATCTCCACAGAGTATATGAGGATAGAATCCGCTGCTGCTGATAAAACTGTTGATCAATTCTTCAAAGAAGCACCATGCATTCGACTATATTAACCATCGTTAGGGGTGACTAAATGCATATCTGGCCTTTACAATGACTCGCGGTGGCCTACCGATGTATCGAGCCAGTGCTGCTACCCTCCACAAGTTTGGTGCCAGTTTGCTGACGACAGAGAAACAGAAGGTCCTGTGAGCCTACGGCATTGGGATCGATCCCATGTCTATTGCAAGGTGCCCTCAACCACTGCGCTACATAGCTCCCTATGTGAGAATACGTCCTGCAGAATATGAAAACATATATAAATGCAAATACAAATAATTGATATCACATGCTTTTGCATCTCCTGCTCCCATGGACGTCCCTGTGACAATTCATCCTGCCCGATATCAAGAAGGTCGACTATGCCCGTTGAAGCATTATACTGTTAAAAGAAAAAATTATCAACAACATTATTTTTGGCAAATGATTTCGTCGCAGAGATAACAACCTTAAAGATAAATTGTTTTTCTGTTTCGTCATAGACAGAATTCACATAACATATTCCTTCCTCAACATCTTTCAGCTTGATTTGGTATCCTGTTAAAGTCGTACTTATTTCCCTGAAAGAAAGAATTATAATTAAATATTTTGCCAGTTTTAATAATTTATTAGTAGTAGCATAAGCAGACCTCCCAGCGGTTTACCATCTTATTGTAGCATGAAGGTGTTTCTGGGTATCAGGCTGCGATTTACAGCTGGGTCTCCCAAGTTGAGAAGTCCAAAGAATCAGGCGTTTCCATCACGAAGCCCATCTAAGGGTAAACCAACACCAAAATCCACCACCGTCATACCATGATACTAGTCGGATGGTGGCAAATCTCACCCTGACCCACAAAGGCGGCAGCTACCAGATTTTGGCTAGCTTGACCTCGGGATTCCAGGGATCCACAATAGCTAAGTTAGCAAAACTCAAAAAAATGGGAGTTACGCTGGCGCTCGCACAACCATTGAAGACGGATAATCCAAATATCCAAGTACGTAAGTTAGCATAGGCAGATATATATGAACTAATTTATAAACACCGCCTGTCAAAACACTGCAAGCTTTCGACGTAAGGTAGTAGTTGGAAAAGAAATATTCGACAGAATATGATGAAACCCGTGCTTTAAATGAAGCTGAAGAGAACACTGCGACGTCGCTAACACGATGGTTGTTAAATTTTAATTCAAGGCAAGGTACTCTACTTCGCTCCAGTTGAACAAGCGTTACTTGGTGATGCACCACCATAAACTATGCATGGAAACGAGTAAAACGATCAACGACTGTCACCGTTGAAAACCCATTAATAGTTTGTGATTATGAAAATTCCCAAAAATCTGAAGAAGATCGCTCTCGAAGGCGAAGACGAAGACGCCGCCTCGAGAACACGAACAACTGTGGACCATCGGCTCTGATGAAGACAAAGAAGTCAAAGTGTTAGCCGAAATAAACATATTTATCCACCTCGTGTAAGCTCGACAGTTTAAACATGCTGATTGTTTTACTATTGAGGTTAAATGACAGTCGGTTTGAAAATTATACTTAAAGTGTCTTAATGTTGTTTGTTGACGGTTCTGATGGAATTTGGAAGGATAACATTTTGATTTATAAAAAAGATAAGATAGAAATTGAAAAAACAGCCTAGAGCTTAATTATAGTATAAAATACCTCCATAATTACTGGAACACTATGTGGACATGACAAGTTCATATTCACCTGTACTTCTTTGCAATGTCTGCCTGAATGCGAATGGCTTGTTCTCTTTCACGTTCACTCTTTTTCAATTGATTTTCAAGTGCACTAATGTGTTCCTCTCTGACTCGCTTCACTCCAGACGACTCGCCAGTACTAACGCTTGTATCCTAAAGCAAATATTTATATAATCACAAATGCACATAACTATGACAGCAAAGATCTGTGATATTAACACATTGTTGCCGGATTGAGTTATATACGACTCACACGTGCCAAAAATGGTTGCAATTTTTCGCTTTGAGCATAACTCTTAAATTTATTGACCAAATAGAACTGTAATCTAAAGATCTTAGCCAAGACTGCACAAAAAGTGTGATCTTTCCTACTTTGTAAGCACAAGACCCTGAATTTTTCGAGGTTCCAAAATACATTTCGCGCATTTTTCTGTCGAAGGCAATGTCTCGAATAGCGAAGTGACTGAACAAGCTAGATTTTGTATAAAAGATAAAAAGGATAAAGCTCTCGGTGTTGATCAATCCCTGAGGGATGCGCCATGCATTCGACTTCATTAAGTATCGTTGGAGGTGATTGAATGCATATCTGGCCTTTACAATGACTCGCGGTGGCCTGCCGATGTATCGAGCCAGTGCTGCTATCCTCCCAGACAAGTCTTTTTGCCGAGCCCGGAGAGATGGAAGGCTTAGTGGGCCATGGGCGCAGGGACCGATTCCACGTACGTCGCAGTGGCGCCTCCAACCACTGCGCCACACGGGTTGCCCAGGAGAAAAAGATTAACTTTAGGTTGAAATTATGGTAGAATGTTGGGAATAATTTTGGTTTTTCAGGTGTTAACTAGTTTATTTTTATCATTTCATTACGTTTCAGATGGTTTGATGGCTTTTGGTTCGGTTCAGTATACTACATCGGAGACTTTGTATAACAAGAGATTTCAAACTTATTCTTGAATATTTGGAAAATTTTAGTTTCATTCAACTGCAGAATTTGAAAAACATTTTAGAAATCTTACTAAAACAGAAAAAAACAAATTTTTTGTACCACAAGCGCGATACAGTAAAGAATCATTTAGAAGTATACCAAGGCAAAGAATGGGTATATCAAGCACACTGGTTACGGAAAAAACGCAGGGCATAGGAGGATAGAAGAGCACTGGCTTGATGTACCAGTGGGCCGCCGTAGGTATAGGCCAGATATGCATTTATCACCTCAGCAATACATGGTATAGTTGAATGTATGACATTTCCCAATGAATTTGATCAACGTTTCATGATAGATCTTTTATTCCTTTTGTTACATAACCCGACATCACATCACACTGTGCAGATCCCAGCGGTTCTCGTATTCGATTCATTTCCTCGTATCGACCATTTACACAAAGACTTCCGAAATTTTTTTCTGCGCATGGATTCACTGCTGCATGGTTTCTTCGCCTTCATCACGAATATTGTTTAGTGCTGGTCAAGTTGATTCTTTCCTCGCGATTCCTGGGATAAGCGTTCTTGCTAAGACGATCCCACGTAGCTTAGAGAGAACCAGTTTGACCCAGGGAATCTCCGTACCGATTTCTTGATCCCGGAAAGGAGAAGCTTGATGGGCCAAGCGCAGGATCGAACCTAGGTGGATTGAACCATCCATACGAAGAACCACATCGATACTACTGTGCTAATCGGTAATGTTGAAATGACGAAAAGAGCGTCTTTAGTCGAGGTACTGTATATAAGAAGGATTATATTGCTATGACGATCTCATTTCGCATACTTTAACGCCTCAGGGCATTTATCACATAGGACTTTTGCGCTTCACTTTGGACCAAAAGAAGTTTAACCGACTTGTGATTGGATTTCTCTCACGACGGCGACTATTATTGGTATTTGTTTGCTTCATATCGAATTTAGTGACAGAAATGTTGTAGAGCTAGGTTTGGATGGCCCCATGAGACGGTCGATGATTCCACTTTGCCCTTCGTTTCTCAGCAACGCCTTGTTACATCAAAATTTGGTAACGTCTTATTTAACAAAACAATGGAAAATAACTTGATAAAACAACAATTAGCTTAAACGTCGTAGCTGAAATAGCAATTTACCGTAACCTAGTGCTTTTGATGTAGAAAATAACGAAGAATTAATTTAAACTAACGCACAGCTTTTCTCTTATGAAGGCGTTCTCTTTCAGCTTCTCCAAGACTGTTCACTGCAGACTGCAGAGGATTATTACGCAGATGCAGTATCTGAGTTTCATTTCCGGCATCCGTAGGCATAGCGGTGGCATTTTGCAATTTTAGCTCTACGTCCGTAATTTTTGACTGGCTCTGCAAACAACCAAAAACAATTACAACATTGGAAAACAACTACAATAAAACTTGACAGCGTTTTAAAACGGTCAAACACCTCACTACAATTAACTAACTACATGGATTCATAAATATGCTCAGAAAGTTCCCAAGATCGACTTTCTCTTAACCTCGGCACTAAATTATAAATCTTTCATCCTCATTTTTCCCGCGAGGTTGTTATTCAGCACACGTTTACTTCCTTACGTTTTTCCCCCCGCTCTTCGAGGATCTGCAGATCGTGTAGTTTTGGTTCACATTTTCATCTTTCTGTTTGTGCTGTTAAAGCGTTTGAAATAGTAAATTACGTATCAGTGTACCCTCCTAAGTTCGGAAGAAAGCACTGTGTATGATACATACGTCAGGAAGTAAACGAGTGATGAATAACAACCTCGCCATTGCTGGAAAAAGAGAACGACAGATTTATACTTGGATACTTGAACGGCCCGTGTTGACTGCTGGTTTAGCTATTGTGTCTCCTTGGAATGCCGAGCTCAGCGTATCCGAAGTCTGCCGCAGGTAGTCATCAACAAAGGCAATCCCGCTTTTGTGGAGTTGCGTGAGATTTGCTATTATGCGACTAGTTTGATAACAGGGTAGCGGATTCTGGTATCGGTTTGCTCTTATATGGGCTTCCTAATGAAAACCCTGGACTCCTCAGCTTGGAAGACTCTGCTGAAGGGATGAATCTCCCGCTGTACATCGCAGTCTGACACCAGCAAACACCTCTCAGCCACGATGAAATGGTAAACTATTAGGAGGAATCATAACTATACTAATTTAAAAGTTAAAGATACCTCGCAAAGCTTTGATTCCAATGAACTAACATGTTCACGTAATGTAGCTACCTCATCCTGAATGCATAACAGTTCAGCATTCTTCATCTCTACAGTTCTGCAACGTTATTCCTCCTTCATTAACGAACTTAATACCCAGCTCAATTCGATTTCGAGTTAAAATCTTACCTTTCCAAAGCAGCACAGATTTCTTTCTCGCCGTTCAAGGAGCATTTGAGGTTTTCGTTAACGTTAGTTCTAAAAAATCACTGATTAATAAGTTGAAAAGTCAGTTAAACACAATTCTTACAGATGCTCGATATTCTTCAACAACACGTCTCGTTCGTTCATCAACGATTCGCCATTCTTGTTCGCTTTTTCCGCTTCTAATCGAGCATTGTCGCGTTCTTTTTCTAACATCTCCACACTAAATCGTTAATAACCACAGCAATTATTCTCTAACTATATACGTACATATACATATATGTCATATATACGTGGGGGTGAGTGTAGTGCAGCTGTTAAAAGTACACACGTGGTCTTTGGTTCAATGCCGAGCCCTGATCACATCTTGCTTTCCATCCCTACAGATTCGGCAAATTGTTACTAGAGTTGTCTGGGAGAAGAATAGCAGCACTGGATTGCTGCATCACTACATCATCAAGTTGTTTTATAGAACCAAACAACTGTATAGAACTCCTCAGCTTTGATGTCTTCTAAGGATAATTTCCATGCTTTAAATTTCAATTTGTCACTCAAGTACAGCCATAGCAATGACAAGGCAATAAATCTTTGGAACGACATATGCAAATATATATACATGTCTTTTTTAAATGTCTGGTATTTATTTGTCAAACTCGGAGAGACGGAAGGCAAGCTGAGCCCGGAGCGCAGAATTTGAACTAACGACCGCATTTTTTACAAAGCACCTCTACTATTGCGCTTCACTCGCCCGATATATGAATATATACATATACATACATATGTGTATATGCGTATACATGTACATACATGTACATGTATGTGTATATATGTACGTACACATAATGTAAAGAAATCATAAAAAAGAATTGTCCAACCTTTCAGATAGAGACTGTATTCGTTTTATTACTTCAGCTGCACGGTCCTGAGATGAGCAATCGGTGATGTCGAACATTTTTCTTGCACATGCTGATCGTAGTGAGTTAAATTCCGCCTAAAATAAGTGTTCAGTCCATAACAAAGACAGAACTAGTGGAAACACAACTATATGAGGTTTATCGGGCTTTCCCTTTCACTTCTGAAACACAGTCTCGACTTCAAATAATTTGGTGCATAAATGATATTAGCGTTAAGAATTATTATTGAATAAAACCCAAAGTTATGAAACAGTGGTTTTTACTTCATAAAAGGAGATTTCTTTTATTTTATACGACCCGTCTTTCACATCTACTGTGCAGATCCCAGCAGTTCCCACATTCGATTCGTTTCCTCGCAGTTATCATCCACGGAGGTCTCGCAACTTGTACGTGAGGCTTCAGCTGTTGTCTGAGGACTTTCCTTCCATCTTCAATATCATAGAATGCTAGTTGAGCCGATTCTCTCTGAAGTCCCGAAATGGCCGGGCTGGAGCGTTCCCACTGGATCGGAAAGTACTTTCTTTCCGGACAAGTCCGGTACCAATCTCCTGAGTCCGGAGAGATGACAGGATTCGTGGACCCGGAGTGGGATCGAACCAGCACCGCGCTCGTAATCGGCATCACTACCACTGTGTTATCTGCCCCATATGAAACAATATTAAAACGAAAAATCATTCAAAGGTTAACTTACTAAAATCTCCTCCATGTTCTTCTCTAATAAGTGGAATCTGTGATCAGTACTACGCATTTGTTCCTCCATTAGTAAGTATTTCTGAGATCGTTCACTAAAAGTGAAGACCATGAGAAACCCCAGAAGATTATGGGAAAATAGGGGATGTAATTTTCGTACAGCAACACATTACAACGGTCTTGAAGTCGACTATTCTCTAATTCTAAGCGTTGAATACGCTCGTCCTTTTCATAGTCAATCGAAGTGTAGGCGAGTGTAGTATTTAAAACTGATTCGCTCTGATTAAAAAGAATTGACTGATTGCCTGAAATTTTTAGAATATAAAGAGTATGGAAGCACAAAATGTATTGAAAATCACCCCATGTGGAAAAATATTTTCATTTCGTACAAGTAGTACGATATGGTCTTGCCAAATCCTTTTTTTTTATTCCAAAATGTCATCAGTTCCTTTAACATATCGTAGAGAAAATGAGCTATAGGTGGGTCTTATCTGAGGTATATAGGTTATTACTCATTTCTCTTCCGAATGTATATTTTGCAGGCAAACTTTCCTGCGATACCTTTCCTATTAAAACAGCAACTTCCCACCACGCAGATGTTGCATTCGGTATGGTCTGCACAAGGTTTTAACTTCTACTTAGTGCCTATTCTTTTTTTCAAGGCAGAGTATCCTACTGAGATCACTACGATAGTAAAAGTGGCTGAAATGTAGGCAAAGCAAACGCCTCGTTTGGTGTGGCAGATAGCAAATGGCGCACCATGAGCCATCGGAAAGAGTAATCGCGGGTTCAAAGTCCAAGTTAGGTTCCGAATTTTGTTCATATGTCAGCATCCCTTTGGTCATTTTAAAGATGTTACAGTCTAAGAAAAAACGTAGTTAGTATGACATGGTTTATCACCATGGTTTACGCTCCGATTCCCCTGTTTAATGTACAAATGGGCTAACAAAAAAGATTGCTGCTAACTATGAGAGTATTTGTCGCTGCTCGAAAAGATTTCAATAGGTATTAGTTAAAATGACTCTCACATCGTATAGCGAAAAGGCGCTCTTCATGGTTCACCATCGAAAATTAAGCACCAATAGGAATGCAACGATTGGAAAAAAAAGTTGGGTTAAAACCTCCACCGTTTACATCGACCAGAAAAAAAAGTTGCTATGTCTTTCGCAAATTTTTTGAATCCACAAGACGGACCTAACATGTCTCGAGAAAAAACCTACAACGATTCTGTAATGGTAACTCTTACTTACCTTCAACTATGACTGCACCAGCATTGGCACTCACATCGTTATCCTCATTATCACGATACACCGAACCACCTGCGGCACTAGTATCCAGCAATTCTTTGCTATGCTCTAATAAAGTAGAGGAATTAGAAAAAAGTTTCCTGTGACTTCATTTTTCAAGAATAGTACAGAGGGTCATAGTGACATATACCTGTCCCTTCTTCGAGACTGCTATCCAACTCTTCCAATGTGAAAATAGCGCCCTTCATAAGTTCGTGAAGATTTTCTAAAAGCATACTAGCATGTTAGATAGGTGTACAATAGAAATTAATTTAAATAAACGATGGCACCTTCAACACTGTCTTCGATACTGCACTCTGTTGAGGTCCAAGCTGAAGTTAACTAAAAAAAAAAGCTAACTGAAGAGCCTGTAGATATTGGATTAGACACTGGTTTGAATAATTCTCAAATTTATTGAAGTTTAATATATATGTTCCTAAGAACTGCCCTTATTTCACTGAGGTTGGTACAGATCTTCTTATTGTTGTTGCTGTCGCTGTTTTCAATGGGTGAAGAAGAGCAGTTCGTAAGAACACCTATATATATATATATAAAAACGTGGTTTATAGAACGTCATTCTATTAAGCATTAAGTTGAGTATTACTGAAATTACATCTTCGAAAATCGTTGTGTGCTATGTAACGACGACGTTTTTGAACCACCAACTACAAGGACTTCTGTTTTATCTATAGAAAATCTTAGATATTGGAGCCATAAAGGGGAAATAAAAGAAATAAAGTTTCTCAGTGTGTTAGCGCAGTTGATTGGAAAATGATTAATGATGTGGGAACCCTTGACGTCTTTCAGATGAGTGGAGAAGGCAGCACTATGTGAATGAACCATACGCATCCATTTCAACACATATCCTTCCCGACATTTTATTTTACTGTAACACTTATTAGGTAAGTTTTCTGTGTCCAACTGATAGTTTATCAAAGATAGATGTTATTACAGACAAGGTCGATGGAAAGCTACTATCTATAGAAAATAATTCATAAATACCTTCCTCCAGACTCATTTTTAATGCATACTGCATCCGGCGAAAAAACAGTTCTCATATCGATCAGCCGCCGTATAATATTAGGAGTCGTTGGGCATGTTTCAATGAAACTTATTTAGAGTAACATTCTTTCGTTTTCTTTTCGTCTCTCACATTTTCGCTTCTCGTACCATCTTCATATTTGATGCACTCACTGCACGTTTCAGATCTTCATTCAGTATTCCTCTTGAAAGTAGTTCTTTCTCCACAAAAGCCAACCGTGCTTTAGCACATTGAAAATAGCGGTAGAAACATGTAGCAGCCTCTCGCCATTTATCCCGAGAAAGTAAGGTC
This sequence comes from Angiostrongylus cantonensis, assembly GCA_009735665.1. Lineage (NCBI taxonomy): Eukaryota > Metazoa > Nematoda > Chromadorea > Rhabditida > Metastrongylidae > Angiostrongylus > Angiostrongylus cantonensis. The sequence continues at coordinate 111,407 of MQTX01000053.1, forward strand.
TGTGAAACAAAAAAGCGTTAGAGAAAATACTTTATAAAAGAGTAAAAATGATAAAGCTCTTGGCGTTCACCAATCCTTGGGATGCGCCATGCATTCTACTTCATCAAGCATCGTTGGAGGTGATTGAATGCATATCTAGCCTTTACTCGCGGTGGCCTACTGATGTAACGAGCCAATGCTGTTATTCTCCCAGACAAGCCTGGTACCAATTTGCCGACCCCGAAGTGAAGGAACTTCTGGTCAGCCTTGAGCTCGTGGTCGATCTCATTTGTAATGCAGGCCGCCTCCGACCGCCGCACTACACGCGCAACCTAGGAAAATACTTTATATGTCCACATAACTACTCACTTCTTCGATTTCATGTTTCATCTCATCCAGCTTAGTAGTGTAACTTTGTTTGATGACTTCTTTGTCTTTTTTCAACTGAACAATTTCCAATTGTAGCAGCTCTGATTTCTTTTTCTCAGTCTGGAATTAATAAGTTACTAAAGTAAAATTAAACAACAAGCGAAAGGAGCTAAACAAAAAGTTCTGAAGGCAAAATGCGTAGCTGAGACATCCCACATCTTCTGACGATTTTAAACGCTGTATATCCCCACGGGCGATGTTTAAGTGCCTTTTCAAGGAATCCACCTCCTCTTTGAGTTCAACAAGCTTTACATTTGGACTTATCACTGAAAAATTAGTATGATTTGCAAATGTTTCAGAATACAGGATTCAACGCACCCGAAGCCGAACTAAAGCTATCGTCAAAATTTAGTCGTTTCGAGATTTGCGACAAAGATGGGGCCGCAACCGGTGTTGGTTTTCGAAACGCAGATTCTTCACGTAACGGAAAAGCCTTTCGGAACTTAGCAGCCATCTGAAATCCAGACAACTATATGAAATAAACTATGAATATTACAAAATCGATCCTGCTTTAACCTGGGTACAACTAATCAATATGGTATCGGTATCCCTTCTAGCTATAGAATTTTTTTGACATCCCCCATCTTCACATCTGCGGTGCCGACTCAAGCATTTATTTCATTCCATTCGCTTACTCGCATAAATCATCCACGAAGAAGGTTTTTTCTTTGACAAGCTTACACGAGGTTGATAATCAGTGTTTATTCGGCTAATGTTTCGACGTCTTCATCTTCATCAGAGCCGATGATCAGAGTCGAACATCGGACCAGCTGTGGACCATTGACTTGTTGTCTAATCTGATCTAATGAAGACAAAGACGTCGAAACATTGGCCGAATGAAGACGGACTATCAACCTCGTGTAAGTTTATCAAAGAAAGAATGCATACAAACCATGAAAGACTATACAACAGATGTAAGCATATAAACCTTAGCTGTCAGCTGAATTGTAGCTTCTGATGGTCCATCATCGTCATCATCCATTTCTTCTGCCGCTCGACGTATCATTCACCTTGTGAATACTTAACATTACTGTTTACGATATGATGAAGAACTCCATAGAAAACGTATGATAAAGCGGTAGGGAACGACGTGGTAAGACCAAACCCCTCGAGAGACGCTTGTGAAGAATGGAAGACTTTACACCACAATAGAATGAAAATTTTAAGGTATTCAGAAATGGATGACCAGTTTATTACACCTGATTTCAAAGAACATCAGAAGTGCGAATATGCAGTAACCTCATATGAGAACCATTTCAGAAGTTCTATAAATAATAATTCCCTAATATAGCTTTTCTCTTTGTCGACGAGCTTCCTCAAAAGCCATTTGCTCTCGCAGAAATGCCTCATACTCCTTCTTCCGTTTTTCGGCAAGAAGTTGTTCTTTGAACTGAGCAATAGCTGCATCACCTTCACGAGTATCAGGAAACTTATAGCCTTTCATCTGAATACAAGAGAATCGCTCCAATTTCAGAGGAATAGAAGGATACGTATACCACATACAAAGAATTTGAATAGAGACGGTTGGTTGAAAAACCAAAATGCAGCAACTGGAAATACGACCATCAAACCAAAGCGAAAAGTTTCCAGTTTCCACCCACCCATCTATCCTGGAAGATTTCATGGATACTTTGAATCTACGGCAAACATTCAAAACTCCGAAGAGATATAGGTGATAATATCAAAACTGGAAAGAGATGTAGGTGATGATAATACGATTTCTTACCAGTTCTAAAATAGATTGCGAAAAATTTATACGTAGGACAACAACACTGAGAAACATGTTAGAAACTTGATGGACTGCTGAGACAACGAGAACACAACCATAATGATGCAGCAAAATTGCGGACCGCAAGTGTCTGCGTTGGTGATCGAACACGGTACTACTCTTTCCAGAAGTTAACGCGTTCACCACCACACTACGTGCGTCCTTCGTTTTGCTTGTTAGCTTTCTAATAACAACATATCTTGTCGTACAACGCAAAACAGGAATTTCCAAAGTTTCGATGGTATTCAAAGCCAGTTTTATTTACTTAGATAAGGAAGGAATATCACAGGTCACCCAATTAGACATCTCACTACCAAACCAATTCAAGGGATTCCCAAATCCTCATCATTTCTTCAATTACACTTTCCCAATAAACCTCGAAGTCCTGTTCGCCTCTATCGTGGTCAAATGTATGGTGTATGTATGTAAGTTATTCTCTCGATGAAGTGGTCGGCAACAGGCAATTATTCTAAACGTTTACACATTTCAGTACCACCATAACTCTCCGAGGCTCTTAAATTACCGGATTAAGCACTAACTATTTTCATAAGCATTTGTCGTTGCTCCTACATTAAGGTTATATAAGCTCTTATGCCCAAAGAAAAAAGTCAAAACAAGAGAAATGCGACAGGGATCACCGTTGCGGACTAGTGATACAATGAAAGTTGTTTACAGAAGAAATAAATGCAATTCACAAAACGATCATGTCAAAGAGTAGCAGCTGTGTTACTCACAAATCCACATCCTGATTCATTTTTTTCTAAAGTCATGGGCAAATGGAGAAAAACAGAACAAAACAAAGAAAGAGAAAAGACAATGAATAGACAATTCTAACAAGCACCCCATTCCATTGGACCCACCAGTTTTCTAAAAAAAAAATCGCTCGAAAAAAAAACTATTACGAAAATAAATAAAGAAACAAAATGCAAACTTCAATACGGATGGGATACCGTCAACACGGTTCGCTGTTCATATCAATCCATCTCTCATCTCTCTCATATTGCCACACATTGTGCAACATCCTCAATGGTGAGCTAAACGCAAAAAGGTAGAACAAACAGAAGGAACAGAACGAAATTGAAGAAAAATTATAAGTAAACAATCCTAGGAATAAATGTTACCCTTGCAAGGGATTACCTTTCACTTATAAGTATTGGCTTTTGGCATACTTTAGGCGATCAAGGAAAGTCAAGGAAAGATATCACCCACAAAGTGCTAGTATTCGTTCAAAAAGTATCCTTTTATATCGATCGAATTTTTTTTCATTCTTTTTATTCTTAAGTTTTTCTTTTCATTCATTCTTAAGCACATAGTTGAATTATACTAATCAACAAATGAGAAACGATCCAATAATGTATTTGGCAAATAGTATTATAATGAGCATACCTCTCCTTTAATAGAAATAGAAAGTCGATCCTGGTAGTATTTCCTGTAATACTTGGAATAATCTGCTGGGAAGCAGAAGAATTGCATTCAATGGCCAAACAACCCAGAGGTCAAACCTCAAAATAAGCGTTATTCAGTATAAAGCAAGAAAAAGGTGATGAGAAATCTGACACTTCGTGATTATTACGAATCTCGAAAAAGAAGACAGCAACGCATTCCTTACAAAATACCCACCGACATGGTCTAAACAGCAAACACTGCTTCCCTGTCTTATTCTGGAAGCAGCCCTAAACGGAAACCTATAGTTTCCTTTTTCATGATGTGGATTTCCATACCTCACTAACCTCATAATCATAACAACTAGATTCAAATCGAAAATCTGGCAGCCGGGCAGTAAAATCAGCAACACATCGCAATAACTCAATACCTTTCGTGCTCTGGAATAGCAATATAGCATACTGAGAAGCTCAAGCAAGTTTCACCACTCAAGTGTTTAAAAAATCAGCGAAGGATGCTAAACGGACTTGCGATTTACACTCCATAGGAGGTTCTATCGATGAAGGGCTGTTAAATCACAAAGACTGCTTTCAACAACTATTTCACACCAAAAAGATAGGACGCCTATGCTAAGATTATTACAAACTTCTTTAAGTTTGACGTTTATAGATGTTATCTGAAAAAACTGAAGTCGATAGATGCGTTATACACAGAAATTTGGAACGACCTTTCCACGCACAACCCATGGATGAAGGATAAAGCTCTCGGCGCTTATCTATTCCTGAGCTGTATAAAATGCATTCGACTTCATTAGGTAACGTTTGAGGTGATTGATTGCATATCTGACCATTACAATAAATCTCGGTGGCCTATCGATATATCGAGCCAAGGCTGCTACCCTCCCAGACAAATCTGGTATCAAACTGTAGATCGCAGAGGGATGGAAGGCTTGGTGGGTCAAGGGCGCGTGGATCTATTCCATATGTGTTGCAGAGTGTCCCTGACCACTGCGCCACACAACCTATGATCCACTAGAAATCCTAGTTCTACATCTATTACTCATAGGAAGCATGCTTACCAATTATTCATTCGTCCATTCACATTCTTGTTCGAGTTGAGATCGCACTGGCAGCAAGTCCGTTAAGGCTACTGATTTGTGCCCTGAAACAAATCAAGCAGTACACAAAGTGAGGTCCAAAAACGAAAACAAAGACAATGACTAAACTGAAGTCTAATGAACCCTCTAGTACAGTACAAATGGCACTTTTAACAGTAAATTGAAAAACTAGAATGGAATACTAGATCATAAAACAACTTTTTCACTTGCACTGTAGACCGCGCTGCAGGCTTTGTGAGCGGTTCCATTTCGATTACCACTTTTCCACTAAAGGAAATTCCTTCATTAAATGTAACGTGGGACCTATCATAAGCATTACGTAAAGTTTCACCTGCCTCTCAGCTAGTTTTCCATCTACCATTGCCATCAGCAATCACCCGACAACAGGATTGATCTGGGAAGCACAAATGGGTGTTGAACCCAGTTAACTGAGGCTGCAATTGAAACTGGGTTCAGTGCTGATTTGGGCTCCTCAGATCAGTCCCGCCAGCGGTTGATTGCTGATAGCACCGCTACACAGAAAAACTAGCTGAGAGAAGGGCGAAATGAAGCACCTGTAGTGATGTGGTGAACGCGTTAGCCTCCAGAAAGAGTTATAGCGTGTCCGATCCCCATCGCAGACACTTACAGCCCGGACTTTGCAAATACCTCAGTACCACCGTGGTTGCATTATGTAAAGTTCCTAACTCAGTACACTGATCTTCTCGTGTTTTAGTCGACATCACAAACTAATAATAGATACAATAACTAGTGGTGAAGTTAAGTGGTGAAGTTCCCAGGATCGACATTCTATTAACCTCGGCATTGGAATATGAATACGTTGTTTTTCTTGTTCAGCAATCGTGAGGTTGTCATACAGCATACATTTACTTCCATAGAAAAACAATACAATACAATACAACAGTAGCTGACGTTTCGGCAGTATCGCCTTCTTCAGAGCCTGGAAGGGGATATTGATATACAATTTATTACGCCAAACACTTCAGTAACACTTACCAAAAGACGAAAAACTCTATGGCAATTACATGGTCAACAACTTCTCGAGAAACTCACCTCTTTTTACGTGACTTCCAGTGAGGAAGATCAGAAGAGCCTGTTATAGTCGCACATGGTTGATGACCATCCCATCAGAAATTGATCCGGAGATACGGGGTCAGTCGCGCGTATGATCTCTGGGCATTCATCCCTGCTATTCGTTGTAGGGTTTTTGGCATTTACCTAAAAAGGGTCAAAAAGTTTTCGGGCTGATGTTTCAGTCTCCTGTGCAAGGATATTGACTTTTACTTCAAAACCGTCTCCGCTATGTTTTTTTTCGTAGTGAACTTCCTCCAACAAATTAGAGCGCTCATATGAACGAATACCCGTTAGGAATAACGAAAATGTCAGCTCATCAAATATTCCGAAGACATCAGGGAAAGCTGGTAGAGATTTCACAAAACCCGACAATTCTATCCAATACTTTATGATACCTCTCTATCAAAAAAAAAAAAGGGGAGGGGAGGGTGGAATATAAGCAAAACAGACCAAGAAGAGAATGTTAACACTGGAACGATATACAGCTTTAAAGAAAATGTCTATTGAAGAGCCTTCCTGGTGTACAAATCCCTTAGGATTCCGTCAAGATCGTCGTCTTAAAGTTTAGTTTAGTACTTTCCAATGAAAGAATGAGTGTTTATAAAGCGACCATTGTATATGAACAAAAGCCCATTGTGTGAAAATAAGGAGGGACTGAAAGTAAACGTTAGCCTCTTCGGCTGCTTCGGGACATACATTGACTACTTGAGCTATTTCATACTTGTACAGAGGTTACTCTGAGATAATATGGCACCACACACAGCTTTAATCGTTTCACGGTTTTTAAACCGAGGCAAACGACGTGCATAGATGAGAGTCTTAATGAAACCCAAATAATGTCCAACTAGTCAGTAGTTTGATTCCTAGCATCAGTAACCATGTCCGTTTAAGAACTATTCGGACACGAATATGAAGACAAACAGGCTCCAGTGAGAACTTAGTCACCAACTCCGTTCATATCTTCGATCTTGTCTTGAGCTTCATTCTGCCATCGGCGGTGTCTCAGTAACAAGAAGACTTCCGACGTTAATCATTATTAATCGCAATTTTGTGACTCGAACTCAAAAGAATAGTGACATATTAGTCATCACTACCGACGAACTGGTCCTCTAAAAACCAGTCTAAAAGCTAAAAGACAAGATGTGTCACTTTGTGATGTCTCTACTCCTCGATCTTTCCCTATTATTTCATCTTTAGTTGCAGATAATACAAAAACTGTCTAGCGGTTGTCATCACACTAATAGTCGAATAAGATAACTTGAAAAGGCACCAGCAAGGCGATGTTTTTTGCCTGTCACGCGCCAGAAGTATCATACTTGGTAGTCCATAGAGTGGTGCAGGTTCATTCCTAGATTGGCTTTCAAGTGGAACTTTTGAGCTGCCCAACTTTAAATACTCTACTGGCGAGATAAATTCCCTGAAGAATATTATGATTGTACATTAAGGAATACACTGCCACGTTGAAGCGGTAAACTGTTAGGGACAGTTGCACATTATCAACTAATAGAATGCTCACATCACGGGTTTCCTGAAACAAATCAACAACTGATCAGTATTTCGGACTAGAATAAAGCTCCCGCAATATTTACCAGCCTCAACGTGGCTGGGAGGTGTTCCTGGGTGACAGGCTACAATGTACAGCGAGGAGATTCATCCCTCAAGAGGACTTCCTATGCTGAGGAGGCCGGCGCATCCAACAGGAAGCTCAAAACTGCGAAAAAATAGAAATTATGTCGAGGACCGGCCAATACCAATGAAGCGGGCCATCCAAATGTCCAGGTAAGTAAGAATAAGGCTCAATTCCATTTTGAAACTAAGCGTTTTCATATGGGAAGTATGAATACTCCAGAAGGTAAGAGCGTTGCTTCCTTTAGATGTTCATATTTTGTCAAAACAATCTATCGCAAAGAAAATACTTTTCTACGTCAACGTTATAACCATCAGCAGTAATAGTTCTGCACTTTACCAGTCTATAGCTTTCACTTCTCTGCGCTTCTGTTTTACCAAGCTATCGAAGACAGGTCTCAGAAAACCAAGAGGATATGAAAAAGATTCTCAAAGATCGAATTCGTTATGCTAGTAAAGTGAGCACCATTAATGTTATTTCCTAATCCCACATAGGGACGTACCTAAGATCAAATACGAGTTTCGCTAAAGGGTTTCGCCGTTCTGCAACACTATTAATAATAAAAGATAAAGCATAAAGCTCTCGGCGTTGATTAATTCTTGAGGAAAGCACCATGCATTCGACTTCACCTGACATCGTTGGAGGTCTGAATGCATATCTGGCCTTTCCACTGAGTTGTGGCGGCTTACTGATGTATCGAGTCAAACAATTCTGGAACCAATTCGCCGAGCCAGGAGGGATAGAAGGCTTGGTGGGCCACTGGCACGGTGATCGATCCCATGTGTACTGCAGGGCGCCTCGTACCACTGCGCTACGAGCGCCCCTCACCAGTAATAGTGATACCACTAAAATACAATAACCTAATTGTGTAAATGAAGAAGAAACGCTACCAAGGAGACGATTACCTTTAGGAAACCGCATTTCAGTGGCATCCTCACCAACTTTTTCATCGGACTGCTTCGCTGCCTGCGCAAGACGTTTCTTGACACCTCAATATATTAACCACCGATCACTTCCAAAACTAAGCCAACGTCAATGACAATTTATAAGAAGTAGAACTACGATCTACATCAAATCTAGTGGCGTCTACGGTTCAACGGAGATACATGCAGCGGGTTATAACTTCAGTCTCGAAATATGGAACACAGAAGCTAATCAATAAGACCGTAATACCACATAAAGTCACCCCTGACTTAAAACTAGAGATGAAGACCTTATGATGGCAGATAGGAACGCCTTTTCTACTCTATCAGTACAATATTTTATAGTTAGAGCGCACAAACTATTGCCGGCATTACGCACAGAGACAATGGTGGGAAAGCAAGCAAGAAATACCAAGCTGTTGCAAGGATGATCATACACCGTGCTTAACGCCCTCAAAACCGAGGTCATTTCTGTGGGCCAGGTCCCCGGAATGGTCAATCATTAGAGTATAGTCGAAATGCTCATCGAGATCAAGATGTCCGATCCGAAGCGTGCGGCTCTGTGCATACAGAAATCGATGCGCATAGTTTGAAGTCATTTGAATTTTTGTACAATCCACTCTGACTTGGGATCGTTTATCATTTAGAAAAAAGATTTCCCATTGAATAGACGGTCCCCAAAGAGTAGTTCCAGAAGGGAATCAACATTTTCTCTGCGATGTTCTGACCCAAATTTTCCGTTTCCTGCTTTTTTAAACCTTACTATCCTTGCGTTGCTACCGCAGGTAACAACAAATTTCTGACAAAAATTACCAGTTCTTCGAGATCTCCATTAAGCATATTGAGGATCATATCGTAAGATGCGCTGGTGAGACTGTTCGCTATTACATGAACACCAAGTAGTTAAGAGGATTCGGTCGGATTAGCTGGTCGCCTTTGCCTGTGCCACACGGGGGTTTTGGTGGTTAGCAGCCACAATACAATACAATACATATACAATATACAATAAGGGTAATTAAGAAGAACGACGGTGACATCCACGGGCTGTCAGAAGGCAAATCACCGTGCTAAGAGGCGTGGCTAGATCCGAGCGAGTGGCGTGGGTCCCGGGGTCACGCCACGGGTCGCAGTCTCGCCGTAAGCAATGCGTCGTGCCTGGTGTTATGGGCGGTGGTGTGTATGGCTATTATTTAGTGGCGTGCACAGTGGTTAGAATGGGATATGAATGTAGGGCACCCGGCACCATCAGAACATAAAGAATAAGGTTACAATAGTGAACGTTATTTTCTATTAGACAATGTTTATTTGTCCACTTGTCGACATGCGCGTATAGCGCAGTGGTCGAAGGCGCCTGCAACGTAGAATCGATCCCCACGCCCATGGCCCACCAAGCCTTCCATCCCTTCGGGTCAGTAAATTGCTAGCAGACAGACTTGTTTGGGGGATAGTAGCACAGGATCCATATACCGCCAGTCATTATAAAGGCCAGATATGCATTCAGTGAAATCGAATGCACAGCTCATCTCTCCAGAGATTGATCGGTGCCGAGAGCTTTATCCTTTGTTATCCTTTTATCGTGAAATGCTGATGTTTATGAGCAGCAGTTGATAATATTGACTTTCCTTATGTATTGAAATGCGCACATAGAATGGAAACAGGAGAAACGGAAGTTCATGAAAGTAGACCAGCTGGTGAACGGGTATGTTGACGAGAAAGCCAATGAATTAAAGTAAAGTAGTGAAGTCTTTTCACCGAGAAAATATTGCCTATATCTACCAACTGCCGACTAACGACCCATTCGTTCTTGGCTTCCTGAATCTAAATTACCTCGTATTTTATAAGGGATAAAAGCATAGAGCTCTCGCCGTTGATCAATCCCTGAGGGTGAGTCATGCATTCTACTTCGTTTGGAATCGTCAGAGATGATTCAACGCTTGTCTGGCCTATACGCTGACTCTCGGTGACCTGCTGATGTATTGAGTTGGTGCTACTACCCTCCTAAACAGGTCTGGTAGCAGTTTGCCAACTCCGGAGAGATAAAGCGTAGGTGAGCCTGGGGCGCTGGGATGATTTGTAAAACCATAATGTCATGATGCGATGATACTGGTCTGTGTTCATATGTACACAGTGTTATGCATGCATCATTTGCTTTCAGATTCAGTTGACTTCTGTTTTAATACATTGAATTGTGGATGAGCGTAATTTCTCCAAGAATCATTAAATAACACTCCTAGGGTGGTACTATGCCTTCACCACAAACAGTCACCAATCCTGGTAGATCGAAAGGATGGTTTCACTTCTGCGGCAATGCTTCCTCCAGAATGGTAGCGCACCCCGCAGAAAAGTCGACAGAACGCTCGAAGAATGATTACTGGTAACTTTAATTTTATTATTCGGTTAATATCACCACCAGTAGCTGTGAAAATGATCCATATAAAATTTTAAAAAAGTAAAAATTCTGCTAATATTCTTCATTTCTGGTGATTTGCCGTCATACGATTAGTTTGTTACGAAGACGGTGGTGCAACCTGGTATTGGTTTACTCTTAACTGGGCTTTCTAATGGAAACGGAAACGGAAGCGCTGGACCCCTAAAATTGTGAGATCCTGAAGAGGGACGGATCCTGCCGCTGCACACTGCATTCCGAAACCCAGGAGCCTCCCAGCAACGATGAGGCCGTAAACCTTTGAGAGAAATTAAAACCTAATACACAAGCTAAACGAAGAGCCTTAGGCAAATGAAAAAAACTAACCCTTCTCATCGATGATAAATAGGACACCTGTGTATGGTTTGTATAGAGAACTTCCCTCTTGAAAATTTCTGTCTATCTAAACAATTGCGTGTGATGTACATACCATGGAACCACCACTTTCCGCACCTACCTCTTCCTTGCAGTCAATTGACGTTGAACAAAGAACCATACTCATGATAAAAAATTAATCTGAGATAAGTGCTAAGTCACGTGTGATAATGGTGCATTCATCCTTTCTATCCTTTTGTAGATTTTTGAAGTTCATCCAAAGTGCCTCAAGGGTTTACGCGTTAATGCTTCTAATTCTTAAGGTAACATCCTGACAACTGTTTCTAAATCATCGCCATCGTGTTTTGTGCCCTATGTGTACAAAGGGGCGTGTGTGACGCAGTGGTTGGGGGCGCCACTTCGATAAACAAGTGGAATCGATCCCAGCCCCCATGGCTCACCAAGCCTTCTATCTATCCGGGGTCGGCAAATTGGTGCCATATTTGTCTGGGAGGATAGCAGCACTGGTTCAATGCATCGTTAGGCCACCACGAGTCATTGTAAAGGCCAGATGTGCATTCAATCACCTTCAGCGATACTTAACGAAGTCGAGTACATGGCACATTCTTCAGGGATTGATCAACGCTGAGAGCTTTATCCTTTACCCTTTATTTGTGCATAGAGGAGTACGTTGTCGATTTTTAGGTTTCCATCTATATAGAGAATTCCTCTATCACATAGAATTCTCTATCTACCTAACCAAGACGTTCCATGGATCGATGGATCGATGGAGATCGCGCCACCACAGCGCCGCGTGCATGCGCTGCGTGCATATCCCGTTCTGGCCAATGGGAACGCCGCTCGCTCGCACGTAGCCACGCCCACGAGCAGTGCCATCTTGCCCCGACGACGCTTCGGAGATTGGCGTTGCCAAATCCAGGCGCTGTGGTGGCGCGATCTCCATCGATCCATCGATCCATGGAACGTCTTGGTTAGGTAGATAGAGAATTCTATGTGATAGAGGAATTCTCTATAATCTAGGTGTTCTTTTAAGCGAACACAAAGCTGTGTAACGGTTTCGCCAATACATTCATCACAGCAAATCTTAGAAGAAATCGGGTATATTATAACTGAACTCATTTTTTTGCCCTCTCTGCCGTTAGGGCGGATTACCAATCTTGTATTCTACATAAGCGGTGGTATTGGCGATTCCGAACCTACTGGCGCTGTAGAATGCTCGGTGGAAGTCCATAACTGTCACAGAACTTTCTTGACCACTGTTTTTGACCTTGTTTCATTTGACATGTAGGATAGCTTGCAAGGGATCTTCTTTCTGGATTTGGAATAACATTGTTTTTGGAGAACAAATCTCCTTTCAGATCTCACCTCAGTGGTTGCTGTTTCGTAGACAGTTGAGATGTAATGCCATGTTAGTGATACCTTTCTGTTTTGTTCATGCTTGATTTTCTAAGCAATTTCTGCAATAAAGATGACACGAACGCTGTGTAATAGTTGCTGTTGCTATGTAGGTCTTCTTCACGTTCCTTCCTGAGTTTCTGTTGTCTAAATGCCTTGCGTTTCGAAAAAGCAGGTGAAAATTCAGCACTGGCAGTACGATTTTGGTTTGGCAAAACCTTCCATATATGGTGTCGTGATCTGTTTTGTAGTAATACTCTACGAATCTTTCATATCCAACACGAAGTAGTGGGTGAAAAGCATTCCGCTGATTAAACCTTTAACTGTGAATCTAGTTTTCCGACAGTTCGTGGTGGTAGCAAAAGTATCAGCCAAGTCACCATCACTAAGTTGTACCGAAAGCTAAGTAACAAAAGCATTCCGGTTCATTAGTTCTTCTCTCTCGCCTCATGCACAAAAAGTGCGTTTTTGCGAAACATGTCTCGAATAGCTACCATGTGTTCAGGAAGAGAACACAAGGAGGAATCTCTTGAATTTGGGCGAAAAATAGCCATCTTTAGTGGCTACGAAACAGTTGGGTTTCACGTCTTATAACAGCGCTTACTTTGTTGGAAGTAAAGGGCAGGATGAACATGCCATGAGGTTTAAAGGGAAAATCACATCCCCCACCCCAAACGGTATGTCTGGCAAGAATGAGCTCCCGTTTATTGTGCCCTTCACTTCTGACGAAATAAGCGCAGCTACCTTGTTTGTAATCACCTGTGTGACGTCTATGCGAAAAGCGAAATTGCATGCAAGGGTAGAGACGGTAATTGCATGATTTCGGGTAGGGTTTATCTCATCTTTTATAAGGCATACGGGGACGAATGCACTGGCGAAACGGGTAGAACACTCTGCATCGGTATAAAGGAACATCTAAGCGACAACCTTAAAGTTAAACCAAGTACTCTACTAGACGCGCATAAGACATTGAAGAGACATAACGGAAAGGATTTGGAAGTAGAATTTGCTGCCATCGTACAGGAATCGAAGGCTTAGCACGCAAAGCTCTCGATGCATACCAAATAAATTCCAGGAATCCGAAAATGAACCATAGGGAGGGATGCCTCGTTGTCACGCGTGATCTTACACAGTATTTAGGGCTGATATTTTAATGTGACAGAGGCTCACTATACACAACAGTGTTAACTTTGTTCGGGGTCGATCTCCATGTGAAATACTCAGTGGAATACTCGTACAAACCGGTGAGTGAGCGAGGAAGCTATTTCATTTATTATTTATTCTATTATTATTCTATTAAAGGATAAAGGATAAAGCTCTCGGCGTTGATCAATCCCTGAGGGATGCGCCATGCATTCGACTTCATTGAGCATCGTTGGAGGTGATTGAATGCATATCTGGCCTTTACAATGACTCGCGGTGGCCGGCCGATGTATCGAGCCAGTGCTGCTATCCTCCCAGACAAGTCTGGTACCAATTTGCCGACCCCGGAGGGATGGAAGGCTTGGTGAGCCATGGGCGCATTTTCACGTGCGCGCCGCAGTGGCGCCTCCAACCACTGCGCCACACGCGCCCATTATTATTCTATTATTCCTATCATTATGCTATAATTCTATTATTCTGTTTACTTAGCTACGTTGTTTTCAACGTGATTGAAATCTTGACTTCGTGATTATTCTGTTGGAGTTATGTAGGTTTCGATTTGTTCTGAGGTATTTCCTCCCAACGGTTTACCGCCTCATCGTGGCTGGGAGGTGTTCCTGGGTGTCGGACTGCGATGTACAGCAGGGGGATTCGTCCCCTCTGTAGGGTCTCCCAAGCTGAGAAGGAGTCCGGCGTTTCCATCAGGAAGCCTAGCTAAGAGTAACCAATACCAGGATCTGCCACCGTCCTGGTGTCAAAGTCTCATGGTGAAGAATCTCCCTCTGATCCACAAGGGCTGCGACAGACATTGGGCAGACTGACCACGGGATTTCAGAGAACCACAGTGGTTCGACCAGCAAATCCCCGATAAATGGTGATTGTGTTCTTGCCCGCACAACCAGTAAGACCGTTCAAGTGTCAAGTGTGTCAAGTGTCTGAGGTATTTGGCTGGCTAGATTGCAGTTTACTTGATTTTTCCAGGCTCTGAAGAAAGCAATATCGGCGGAAACGTCAGTTTTCGTTGATAAAGAGTATAGTAACAAACAGGCTGTGTGATTATCAAGATAACAGGAATATTTGTATTTTCAGAAGCCACTGCGCATCCACAGCAACCGAAAACAGAGTGCTGGGGAATATCAGCGCATCGTGTTGTTTCTGTTCGTTCAAAAGGCTTTTCTGTCTGACATACTAGTATCGACAAAAAGAAGTGCACAAAAACGTTTTGTGAGATTCGGAAAATCAGAATTTCACAGTAGTAAGAAAAGCGAAACTCTTATCCTGTAGGCGATGATCTTCAGTTGGTGACATTCTTCATAGCAATCTATAAACCGCTTTGCTCTGAGATATGCCGATTTTGAGTTGAAAGCACCATTGTTTGTGCATCGTATGACGCCTATGCAGGTCAAACCGTCCCATAACTGTTAACACATAGTGGACAGTGCGCGTTTCATATAATCGCATGAGGCACACCAGGTGCTCTGTACGAGCTCCATATGAGTCATTCTCTAGTGAATTTAGTTCTCGATGTCGAAAAAAACCACGAACACCATAAATGATGAAAATAAAATGCTGTCTCATGCGGCATGCACGATAGAAACCGTAGGAGCGTTAAATGTTAGAAAGTCTTTTCGGTTGTTTGAAGTAAAGATTTAGCGTCTATATAATCGAACGCCGACGAGATTAGGCTGAATCAGGGATGCATCCTCATCCCTTCAGACGGGGATGCTGCATGGAGCCGGGTTGCCGCGGGCAACAGAGTTGCACCTCCCACTCGGCAATTCGATTTCAACGAGGCTTCATCGCTCTATTCGTCATGTCCCCTATTTCTACCTCACGGCGTCGAGTCTAATTAGTCTGTGAATATTGCTTGCGCATACTTCATTGTTCCTGTCATCCGTTCCCGTTTTTCGTCCGCCTAGTAAACATGGATATAATGTAATAAAGTTCGTATTCGATCGCCTTGCTAGTTTTTGATAGAAGATTACTAGAATATTTAATAGCTGGTTTGGATTAAGTACAGAATTTTTCATATATGCCGGCCGAAAATCTCTACTCCATAGAAGCAGTGATAACGAATAAAACACCCTATAATAGAAGCATTGCAGATTATCTACAAAGCTATTTCCAGATTTTCTCCCAAAGGAGTACCGAAAGGTACTTTGCTGAGCTCTGACCTGTTGGTTAAGTAACATTTCGCTAGCTTATTGAACTACCTCCCTGTAGTAAACTTGTGGTGCTCTTGAAGGCGACTCCCGAAACCCCATCGACATACTTCCCAATTACATGTGCTTTTCATTCATATTTTACCACACTACTCCAAGCTACACTGTGTAACCTTTTTGTAAAACAGCTCGGAATTCCTTAAAGGGCAAAAAAAGGGCGGAGCATTTGGAACCGATCAATTCTTAAGTGACGAGCCATGCACTGAACTCCATTCGTAGGATAGAAGTGATTTGACGTGTATCCGACCTACAAATCACTTGAGGTGCCACGATTATGCACCAAGTTACTAATTCGCAACTCTATAAAGAAGCTATTTCCGGTGTGATTGAAGCCCAGGTTTCGGGTTTTCCTGTTGGAGTCATGTAAGTATTCGGCGAAGTAGATTGACTGCTCATTAACTTTACGCTTTCAGACTGAAGAAGCCAACGTGCACATAAACGTTAGCTATCGTGAGATAAATATTATAGTAACAACTTCGTGTCTATTCACCAAGACAACAATGAATTATTTATCAAGTCGATGTTCTTTCCTCCTAGACAACTCCGGTAGCAATTTGGAAAAGGCGGAAGTCTGCCCGGAACATGGGATTGAACCAATGGTCACAGGTGTGCCGCAATACCCTTCTACTTACTGCGTTACACCCTCCCTCAAGATTTCCTATATGCGCGAAATCCTTGAAATTTACGGCAATATTTGTAATGAATCCATCTATTTTGCTCATCAACAAACGAAGGATCTCTAGTTTTGTGCTATTTTTTTATGCATTAAGTTGAGCTTGGTTAATCCATTTTCGCTCAACTAAAGAAAAGTTAAAGATCTTCAATGCTTCAGAATCTGAGTGTTTCCCTAATGATACTGGTATGTTGTGCTTTATGAAGTTCATGCGAATACGAGTAGGACATCTTTTTTTTTACTCTTTCATCGAAAACTAAAAGAAAGGTATCGGAGTTAAAAGATTAGCACTTCAAGAAATCGAGTGTTTTCCTTTCCGAATTTGATAAGCGCCATACGAAACAGCATTTTCCGCTGCCATTTCTGGAATGGTTTGCCGCTTCACTGTGATTTAGGAATGCTCGCAAGAGTGGGGCTCGGCGTAAATCAATCCCTGAAAGATGCGCTATGCATTGCATATCATTGCATATCTGGCCTTTATAATAATGACTCGCGGTGGCCTACCGATGTATCGAGCCAGTGCTGCTATCCTCCCAGACAAGTCTGGTACCAATTTGCCGACCCCGGAGAGAAAGAAAGCTTGGAGGGCCAGAACCGATTCCACATGTGTTGCTGGGCGCCTCCAACCACTGTTCCACACACGCCCTTAATTATGCTTAATACAATTTGACAGCTATTATTTCCGTTTTTGAATCTCAGAATAAGATTTGTTTACATACGTAATCAGTTATCGTCTTATTGGAATTACGTAGGTGACAAGCTTTATAAACAAACACGCGAATACGGCTACGTCTTTCCCGTTAAGCCGATTCTGTTTATCGGAGTTTGAATTCTACAAATATAATGCTAATATCGTTGATTACATTCTCTGATTTTCTACTGTGAATATAGAATAGAAAAAATAAGTAGGAGGATGTAAACATAATTAATTTTCTGGAGCGAATTTTCCAAAAACTTTATTCATATTGGCGCAGTGGTTAAAGATGCAACGCTGTAGACACATGGTCTCTGGTTCGATTTCATGCACCGCAAAACCGTTCCTACGGTGACAGCAAATTTGTGCCGAACTTGTCTAGTTGAAGAGTAGCACTGACTCGATACATCTTCAGGCCTCCACAAGTCTTTTTTTTTTGCGCGATCTGTCTTTTATATCTACTGTGCCTATTGCAGAGCTTCTTGTATTCGATTCAATTTCTGGCATCCATTATCCACTAAGGCCTTCCAACTATTTTCATACGAGCTGGGCTGCCGCTTGATCATTTACCTTTCTTCATGGATATCGTTGTATGCTGGTCGAGTCGATTCTTCCTGGAGCCCTGAGATTGCCCGGCTAGATCATCCCCACTTGAATTACAGAGAGTGGCTTTTCCCAAACGAGCTTGGTAGTAATTTCACGACCCTGGATGGATGACAGAATCGCCTAACACGTGGAGTAGTCGAATCACAATTGTGCCCATGGTAATCGGCATCATTACCACTGCGCTACACGTCCCTTCTCATAAGTGATCGTATCGAACAAATGTGAATTCAGTCACTTCTATGATGTAACGATAGATTCAAATGCATGACACATCCTAAAGCGAGTTATCGATAGATTCAGATGCATGACACATCCTAAAGCGAGTTACCAACTCCGAACGCGTTAGTTTCACTTATTTCTAATCAAAACAGCATCTGCTTTGATCGACACTCATCTTCCATATTATGCGTGACTACAGATTAGAC
Source organism: Angiostrongylus cantonensis (assembly GCA_009735665.1). Lineage (NCBI taxonomy): Eukaryota > Metazoa > Nematoda > Chromadorea > Rhabditida > Metastrongylidae > Angiostrongylus > Angiostrongylus cantonensis. The sequence continues at coordinate 129,626 of MQTX01000053.1, forward strand.
TAACTACATGAGAATCTATCGCAGATCTTTCTTACAGGAATGCTTGCATCTCTTCCATGGGACGGAGATTTTTTGAACGCAAGAGCTGAGAGCATTCTTCACGGCTTCAAATTGTAAGCATAGTTTTCAAGGAGAAAATTTCGAGAATAAGACTGGTAATGAATAAGTTTTTAAAAAAAACTAAATTTAATGGCATAATAACATATCTGACAACGGATGGTAAATTAATGAGCATTTTCAGTCGATTTTAGTTTTATCTCAAAGGAAAAGGGATTCTCTGCTACAATGCTATAAGGACCCTTTTTTTGGGCCCTTTTTTCGCACCCTTTCCTTAGTACGCAGGTGATTCAGAAATTGGATGAATCTACGGGATGCTGAGAGTGGTCGAGTCTTGTGGCAGAGCACAGAAGACATGGCTGACCCCCACCAAGAACATGAAGGTGAGAATTCCAAACTATTGCATTCGTAAATGTCTCTTTTGGATGAAAAGTCGAGAAATCAGATTTAGTGACATTTCCAGCTCTTCTTTCAAAGCAAGGGAAACCTTTGTAGCATTAAATGTGCACTCGATATTCATAATTATGTGAAATTCCTACACCTAAAGTATCTCACAAGACAACGGCTTTCTTGACACGATATTCCAACACTCAACATATTTACAGTCTAAACATTTGATGCAAATGTTGAATATTATTGTGGTAGTGTTAATCAAGTGGTCTAGAATATGACTCATTAACTCAGTGCGATAAGGAGCCGGTTTAGTGCAGTAGACAGTGGTGCCCCGGAATACAAACAAGGTCCCTGATTCGCTCCCACTTTGCTAGTCAACCGATCCCCACAACCATTATGTGTCGGATAATTGGTGACAGATTTACCCGTGATCATAACAACACTATCATAGTGCACCGATAGACCACCATAATTCATTGTATAGGCAGATACGCAACCATTCACCTCTACGATGCTACGAATGGAGTCGAATACATTACACATTCCAGAGGAATTGATCAATACAGAATGCTTTAACCTTTTAGCATCATGCATCATATTGGGTAAGCGGCTGGTTTACGTATACGCTAACGGAGAATGCAGCATTACAGGATGTGGCGAAGTTCGATGATTGTCTTGTCGATTCAATAACCAAGTAGTAAAGAGCGACTAATTAGTGTTCCGTTTTCACAAAGACACGTGACCGCCTTTGGATGTCTGCGTTGATATACTCAGTTGTCCAGTAAGGATTTAGCATTACGTCTGGGTGGAAATATTGATGTTTTTAAGGTACAATAAACGGGAAGTTTGATTGTAAACGGTATTTTGGGTCCAGGTATTGCTATCCATCACTGTTATCCACTATTAGTGCTATTGGCACTCTTATTAAATTTTAGTTATAACTAGAAATTACGAATAATCGCTCGACTTTCAGCAGAATTTCCATTTGAATGGTAACTTACCTGTTACGCAAGTCTTTCTTTCATCGGAGTCCCAAAAGCTGTCATTCGCATGTTATTACCATTTGCTACCTAGTGCTTCTTCAAGGGATGGCACGGATTCTTGGCGCTGGCTTTTTCCTAGCTTGGCTTTCAGATGAAATGAAAATTTCGAACTCCTTCTCAGCTTATGAGATGCTGCTGAAATCGAATCACTAGTTGTACGATTGATACTCAGAAACAAGCCACAGTTAGGCAGGTGAACCACTAGCGAGTATTCCTCTGTCATTATATTCCTTTTGTATGACCCGCCACGGATCTCCCTCATTTCAGGGATCTCGCAATGCTACGTGGCGCGTCCCCAGGTGGCGGATAGGGGGTTAATCGCGGACCAAAAGCGACCTTTGCTTCCCTGAGACGCAGGTGGATCCAGGGGATGGACTCCCTGTTTCTGCTGCGCCGATTTGGCACATACTTTCTGTATTTGCTAGACGTATTCATGCATGCGTGTGTGGGTGCGTTCTCGCTTTATGCGGATTGTATTCTACGAGTCAATTCGGCCAAAAGCCTGCAATCAAGTGACAGGGAAGTATATGGGAGGCGGTTAGGAGTCGCCTCCAACAAATAAGCTCCATGTCCACTCTGGGAGAGCCTGGCAAGCTACCCGGGAGTATAACCAGCCCCCACGTTCAGAGCCCAGCAAGCTATACATGGGTATCAAATATGCTAAACACAGTAAAAAAAAAACGGGCCTCATTCTCTGGACCCCGAAAAAGCCCCCAATTTCGCAGCGTTGGGTAGGACGAGTACGGAGAGGCTGGTAAAATCTCAGGGCCAATGGAATCTGGCTGGATCAAGAACTATGGTGACGATCTGTATCTACAACGCACGTACACTTGCATCCGAGTCCTCGATAGAGGACTTGCTCACGCAAGCAAGAATGATAAGGTACGACGTCATCGGCCTGGCCGAGACGAGACGACGCCACCCATTCAACGCTGTCTATGACACTGGAGAAAAACTGTTCCTCGGAACATGCGACAGCAGAGGAGTAGGCGGTGTCGGCGTTCTCGTCAACACGAGTATGTCCATGAACATCGATTCATTCGAACAACTTACAAACCGAATCGGACGTTTACGATTGAGAAGATGTGGATCAACACCGGCTTTGACAATCTTCGTCGTTTACGCGCCAACATCAAACTATGATGAAGAAGAAGTCGACATGGACTTGGAGAGGTTCTACAGAGAGACCATACATTCTTCATGGTCATCATTGGAGATTTTAATGCCAAGATCGGGCCAAGAAGATCGTCTGAGGAACATCATATTGGGACCCATGGATTAGAATGGAACGAACAGGGTGAGCGGCTCTATGGGTTTATCATGGCGACCAAGATCATCCATGGTAACTCGCAATTCCAGAAGCCTCACCGTCAACGATGGACGCGGGAATCTCCCAATGGAGAGTACCATAACGAAATAGACCACATCATAGTAAATAGGAAATTTTGCCTAACTGGTGTCGCTGTTGTCCCAAAATTTTATATCGATCAGACCACCGTCTTCTTCGTGGAAGATTTTGTTTTTCGCGGAAAGGAGAAAAAGCCGCTAATTTGAAAAACCGATGTACCAGAACCACCACAAATTGCGACTCATCCAACTCAGTAGTCGGCTGTTGGGAAGATGCCGTTGTCGACAACATCGACGAGGAATATGATCGGCTCATAGAACATCTTCACGTTAGCGCCATGAAAGCTGAGAGCTCAAAGGTCCGAGCTAATACGCCAGCGCGGAATCATACGAGCTGCGGGTAACCGCGAACTAACGCCCGAGCTTGCGAAACAGTGCAGACAGGCGATAAAGGACGATCTTAAAGAGAGAAGAGCAGCAGTAATGGTCGAAGCTGCAGAGGCTGGGAAAAGCATTCGCAAAGCCCGCCGAAGCTTCGCCAATTACAAGACCAAGATGATTGCACTCCGCCGCCCAGACGGAACAATAACAACGTCCAGAAAGGCAATGGAGAAAATCATCCACGATTACTACTCAGATCTCTTCGATAGCCACGTCCATCTCCCGTCTTATGAAATAAAAGAGGATGGATATGCTGTTCCACCGGTTCTCCCTTCCGAAATCCGACATGACATTTCGTCGGTGATGGCCCGATGGTCAGAGTTCTTCACGAAAAGCCTGGAAGAAAGATATGATGCTCGACGAGTCCCTAAAGCGAGCAGAACCCACTGGGCTACTCTTGCACGCGACAGGGAAAAATGGAGGATTTACTGTCGCCCGCTCGAGGCACTCGACGATCAGCGAGACTACAGGTGATTCAGGTGATTGTATGACCCGACATTGCACATCATGTTGTTTGAATCTCAGCAGTTTCCCCACGTCCACCGTCCACCAAAAAGTCCTGTTTCCGTGTGGGTACGCCTTTTGCTTGAGGATTTTCCCCTTCGTTATAAATGTTGTTGGATGTTAGCAGAGTTACCTGGAGTCTCCTCAATTTCTCGACCTCGGAGGGATGAGGGCGGAGTGGGTAAAACCAGCATCTATGTAAGGTGGATCCTCCACGTAATGAACGGGATCATTATAATTGCATTATTAGCCCATTATCCCTCTGTTCTACGACATTTAACAACTTTGTATAACAATAATTTTCGGTGATATTATCAAGAATGTCTATAAATTATTTCAGCGCATGTTCCAAAGAGCATCCTGAAATGCCGCACCGTATCCAGAGAAATCAACTTCACATCTGCCGAGAGAATCGACAAATTTCGTCTGGAACAACGAGTTTTCTTGAAAGAAAATATTATAGAAGATAAGTTTCTACTAGGATCTATGTAAAAGCAATTAAATTCTTATTGAATGGTAGGTTAATACAAATTTCCATGAAATTTATGATACGAAACATAGCCAAACATGAGAGCGTGGTATCATCGATTCATTTCAGCTGGGTGATTATATATTACTGTCTAGTCAGAATTTAAGTATTTCAAAATTGATCAATTATCTAAAATCGAGTGAAACATTTCTGGCAGAATCTGTTCGACTTCACGTTTACAATCTTCGAATTTAGAATGGTTCTTCGAATTCGGCTTCGTTATTCCTGATTCAACAAACACTTGGCAAACGCTAATTGAAGCAGCACCGGAATCACAAATGCTGCCAGCATCACTATTGAGGTTTCAGCGAGTATTACATTTTTTTTAGTTCGTTTAGACACTTTTTTAACAACTAAACAGATAACTCTTCCGGCTTCTACTTAAAAATTTCGAAGATTTTCGACTTTAGTATTGTTTTATGCGTGGGCATTTCATGACGCAGACATTTCTTCTTTATTTTACATGACACGTCATCACATCAGCTATGTGGATCCCAGCACTTGTTGTAATCGACTCGTTTTCCTCGTAGTTGTTGTGCTGCTTAAAAATTGCGTCTTCCTTACGAATGTCGTGGAACGCTGGTCGAGTTGATTATCCTTGCAATCATGGAGAAGGCAGGGCTAAGGCGTCTCCAAATGGATTCGGAGAGGGCGGAGGGTCGAACAAGCGCCCTTGCTCCCTGATGGATACAGTAACCACTGCTCCCTCTCCCCTCAAGAAAAGTATTCCGGTTTGCACGTTAAGTGAAAATGGTCTCTTTTAGTTCATTAGAGTATGGTTGGTTCCAGAGACCACATAAATTTGTATTCATTGTTTTGGTTTGGATTCCGTTTATGCGGCGTATCTCGTCTTTGTTGAATACATCTGCTCCTGTCCAATACATCCTACTCATTACCATTGCTCTTTTACACCTTCAGGATCAAAAACCGTGTGCGAATGAAAGGATATTTAGATGGAAGTAGCTGAGAGACAGGCGAAACGAAGGAGACGCATGGTGTGGTGGTTAGCACGTCAGTCCCCGGCAAGGACAATAGCGCGTTCGTTCCCCCCGCGCCCCGCAGACACCTGCGGCCCGGAGTTTTGCAAATATCTCAGCATCGTTTACGTTATATTTCGCAGTATATCCTGATATTAAAAAGAGTACGCAGTAAATAATAAATTGAAATAGAATATTTACTTTTATGATAAATGTATAAGATGTAAAACTCAAACATTGCGGCAAAGCTCTAGATAAGTCAACAACACTGAAGTGACCTCACATTTCTGTTTCAGCGGTAACGTAGTCGTGGAGACGTTATTCTACGATGATGACCTTCTCATAAGCACGTCCAAAGTGAGACTCTTCTACGACTAACGAACACCAAGGCATATTTTCTCATCGATTGTATTTTACAGACATATCCACCATTTCAATCACATTTCTTTCGTAGTACTACCAAAATATGACATTGTGTATGTTCGTTTTGCGTCTGACTATGCTAATTCTGTACGAAATACTATTGCGCTCGATCTGTGACAACTCACCCAATTGTGATAATTATATAGGTTTGGGCAAGTGTTACAGTGTATTTCTCTAGATTAAATATTTTGTGACCACCCAACAGTTTATCGCCTCATCGTGGCTGGGAGGTGTTCCTGGGTGTCGGACTGCGATGTACAGCGGGGGATATACCCCTGGCAAGGTCTCCCGAGCTGAGGACGAGTCCGGCGTTTCCATCAGGGAAAGCCTAGCTAGGAGTAAACCAATACCAGTATCTACCACCGTCTTGGTATCAAAGTCGCATGGTGGTAAACCGCTCTCTGATCCGTAAGGGTTGCGACTGCCTGTCGTGGTGAGGACCTAGGGCAGACTTTGGCCATACTGTCCTTGGGATTCCAGGGAACCATAATGGCTTAACAAGCAAATCTCCGAAAAGTGGAGACTATGCTGGGGCCCGCGAAACCAGTAAGGACGGGCTATTCAAGTATCAAATTCAAGTAGATATCTTGTGATTTATTATGCCTAGTATTGTCCGCTTCTTGACACTGAATATTTGCAGAGCTCACCTTTATGAAGAAAAACTGTGAAAGCCACAGCACAATTTCCTTTGTATTAGCATGATTCCGACAAGGTAAAACCACCTTGGGATATCCAGGAAGTTGCGAAAACCCATTCTTAGGTTGTCAGCCATTCATTGGCCAGCACAATGCTGATCGAAGGAAGGCTTTCATTTCTGCGTGCTGGTTTCTTGCGCAACAGCGGTTCTTGGTTTCTCTGCTAAACTTGTTTTACAAATGACCTCACATAAGTATTTATTCACATAGTATCTCAACTACAGAATCAGCTTAGCTGGGTTCAATGCCGATCTTGGCTCCCCAGATCAATCCCGTTGACGAGTGCTTGCTGACGACACTGATCACCTGCGGTCCGGAGTTTTACAAATATCTCAGCATCATTGTGGTTGATTTCATGCATTTTCTCGCGATGTTCAGTAGACACAGCAACATCGGATCAGAGAACGCTGCAGACGGACCACACTACTAAGTACGATATTTTGACTTGTGATATTGTTCCACAACATTAAACCAGAGTTACCTGACTTCGGCAACCGCCAGAGAATATCCATCGGTGGCAAGGCCATACATGGTACTAAGAAATATAATTGCCTTTACAACGATAAAATCTGAATTAGTAATTAAATCCAGTTATCTACGAAACTACATTTCTAAAGCGTGTAGCATGCAGATTAGAGGTGCTACGAAGTGCCACATGACCCCTCGCTCGAACCCACTTTGGGTGAACCAGTGCACTATTCCTCTTAGGTTGGCTATAGATTAATAAGAAGCCACCTAGATCTGGCAAATATGCATGCACTCACTTTTTATGACGCTTTGATGAAGCCAAATATATGGCGCATACTTTGTATGGATAAACACTGGGCGCCTTATCCTTTGAATTTTAGCCGGAGCCGCACACCCAGTCAATCTCGTTTACCCAGTTTAAAAATGTATGCGGATGACACATTGTAAAAAGTCGAGAAGCGACTACTTCATTACTGATACGAGGGAAAAAATTGGAAAAAAATTCAAACATTTCAAGATTACCATAAACCCCTTACTAATCCATTACATGTTCTCCGAGACTCCGGAGAGTTCGCAGCAATTGCAAAACACAGTTCACTTTGTGAGAGACGATAGACGGACGAAAAGAACTGAACGGTGGATTCGTGAAAATGCAAGAGCCCTTGGAACGGCCATCCACACGTTGAGCGACTATGTTTGTAACTAAAATTAGTCGACTGTGCTCGCGGCTGCCAATGTTTTACAGATCACGTTATGATACTCCCACCAGCTACCATGCTCGAACCAGACCACTACCATGGATGACGACTGTCAGGCAGAAAACCCACTGAAAAATGTGCTGGTGTCCACGTAGCACGCGAAGAGGGGCATCCAAATGCCTAACTAGGCATCCACTATATCCAATGAATTACTGAACGATTCGGAATCGAAGTTCCTAAAAGAAATGTCAATTCGACTTGGTCCAGATGCACTCAATGTCCGAAATCCTTCAAGAAGATACATTTAAGGCAAAAATGGCTAAATTAAAAAGTAATGAAATTTTCTTCCTTAATTTCGACTTTTCCTAATGATTCATTGAACCTGAATAGAACGTACCATATATATA
>MQTX01000053.1:137635-191565 GCA_009735665.1 Angiostrongylus cantonensis
ATCTTTATCAACTAAATGCAAACACTTTGAGATCAACTGTTTATGCCCTTGAAACTAATGCCTTTGAAACTAATCTAACAATCACAGTACAGTAAAGTAAAGTTAAGGACATTCATCTGGAAAAAGCTTGGTGAATAACAAATCCAGAATAAGGTAGGAAAGATGTTTGTTGAGACGCGGATACTGTAAAGTGTTCACAAGCCTTTTCACGCCATTCCGCCAACTTCTCGTGTCCAGTGCTCGTCGTACGTACGATGGCATATGAAACGATTGGAATTTAGACACCATTCAAAATCATGAAGTAGTAAATGATTTTGTAGTTAAAAATCTCTAAAGTATTTCTCTATTGGAGTGAACTGGATACTCGAAATAACATTAATATTAAAACATCACCAAAAATGCCTCCAGTTTATTTCATGGGTTCTCATTCCTAAATTCTTTCCATTCAAGGTTTCGCAAGCACTATATTGAAACAATTATTCATTCAACTACTCAGAAAACATATTATGATTGTTTCCTTTGTATGATCCAGTTAATGTTAGGATAGCGATCAGAGATGTCATGCAATATGCTCACTATATCCACAGGTTGACACTCTCCTTCTGGGTCAACCAAGCCTCCAAACCCATCATTATCGGGAATCGGTGACAAAGTTGTCTGAGACGTGGTCTCTCCAGTGGGTGTCCTATCGGATACGCCAGGATACTTACTTGATACTTGAATGGCCCGTCCTCACTCATTGTGCGGGTCCAAACATAATCTCCATTTTTCAAAGATTTGCTGGTTAAGCCATTGTTGTTCCTTGGAATCCCAGAGTCAGCCTGGTCAAAGTCTGCCTCTGGTCTTCACGCCCCCGGATATTTGGAAAAATAAATTAGAACTACATTGAACGACATTCGTCAGAAAGATGAAATCCTTAAGAAGCAGCCCAGAAGGTGAATCTAACGCAAACCGGAAAATATTCGTGGTTGATGGATGTCAAGAAACGAATGGAATGAAAGAAGTAATGAGATCAGCACAACATAGGATATCGTGCCACACAAATAAGGGATAACTAGTTCGTCAAAAAATTTGTAAACGTAGCAAATGATAGCAAATGTTGCAAATGACGAAAAATAAATCAGACGGACCTAATGATGATATCGAAAACTAAAAAATGCAGTGACATATGAGCAAAACAGGTAATCGTCGAATGACTAACACTAATGAAAGTAAGGATTACAATGCCACACATTGAATTTTTCAAATCTCTCATATTGTCAAAATTAATCTTGCATGAACTGATTCTAAGCGTGATTAGCTACGCAGTGCACATGACAAAGAACGCAGCCCTTGTTCACTTAGGATGGCTTCAACCATAACAGTTACTGTTACGACCAACGAACTGCAATTGGCTGAGGTGACATGAGGTTAATATCAGTTGTCGTTGCTATTGTTGATTCCAATCTCGCGTCATCTCAGAAAGCGTAGTTTGTAAGTAAATATATATACATATATATATAATAATGGTACCAGACATGTCTGGGAGGATAGCAGCACCGGTTCGATACATCGGCAGGCCACCGCGAGTCATTGTAAAGGCCAGATATGCGTTCAATCACCTCCAACGATACTTAATGAAGTCGAATGCACGGCGCATCCCTTAGGGATTGATCAACACCGAGAGCTTTATCCTTTATCCTTTATATAAATACAATACTTGGCAGTTGAATGGCTCGTCTTCACTGGTTGTGCGGGCCCCAGCGCAATCTCCATTTTTCGGAGATTTGCTGGTTTGGCTGTTGTAGTTCCCTGGAGTCCAGAGGTCAGCCTAGCAAAAGTCTGCCCCAGCTCTTTACCACCACATACAGTGGCATACCTTGTGGATTAGAGGCAGACTTACCACAAGCGACTTTGATAAAAGGACAGTGGTGGATCCTGGTATTGGTTCGCTCTTAGCTAGGCTTCCTGATGGGAACCCCAGACTCTTTCTCAGCCTGGGAGACCTTGCCAAAGGGTGAACCCTCTGTAGACCGCAGTCCGACACCCAGGAACACCTCCTAGCCACGATTAGGCGGTAAACCGTTGGGAGGATCACCTGTATAACCTGTAGTCCCGTTGATCGTCGAATGACTCGCGCAGGCGCCAATAAATCCTCCATTTTTCCCTGTCACGAGCAAGAGTACCCTAATGGGTTTTGCTCGCTCTAGGGAGTCGTCGAGCATCATATTATTCTTCCAGGTTCCTCGTGAAGACCTCTGACGTCTTCCTGCAGTACGTTTGACATCCCGAGGAATCCAGCCACTAACGCTCTTGTCCATCGGTTATCATTCATGCGCATCCCTTACTTGCGTGAAACGAGATACTCCTAGCACCATCCTTTCGACTGCGTGTTCGATAACGCTGAGTGATCTATCATCCTGCTTACGCATCGACAAGGTTTCTGACGCATACGTTAGAGCAAGGAGTACCGTTGAGCCAAAAAGGTGGGCACGGAGTCGGGTGTTCTTTTTTCTCTTCACTACATCCTCGATGCTCTTGAAACTCTCCAAGCTGCTCGGTTCTTTCTGCTCTGCTCTGGAGCTGAGTCGTTCATCAAATCGATTTCCCGACCTAGACATAACTGGAGCATTCGGAGATATTCGTTCAAAACTCTGGACCGCAGGTGTCTATGGTGGGGAACGAACGCGCTATTGTCCTTTCCGGGGAGTAACGCGTTGAACACCACACCATGCAGGTCCTTCGTTTTGCCCGTCTCTCAGTTAGTTCTATCGATCTTTTTGCCGTCAGCAATCACCCGTCAACGGGGTCTTCGACTATTATTTATGTCGAGGTTTATAGAAAGCCAGTCTTTCGAGTTGCTAAAAATAAATGTAGTTAAAAAAATAACTATGAAGGGCTTAAATGTGAGTCCTCCCAACGGTTTAGCGCCTCATCGTGGCTGGGAGCTGTTCCTGAGTCTCGGATTGCGATGTTCAGGGGGAGTCAACCCATCAGCAGGGTCTCCCAAGCTGAGGACGAGTGTGGCGATTCCATAAGGAAACCCAGTCAAGAGTAAACCAGTACCAGGATCCGCCACCGTCCTATATGTAAGAACTGCATGAAACCGGCCGCATGGTGGCAAGCCCCTTTCAGATCCGCAAGCGCTGCGACTGCGTGTGGTGGTGACGAGTTGGGGCACGCTTTGGCCTGGCTGACCTCAGATTTCCACGGAACAATGGCCTAGCCAGCAAAACTCCGAAAAAGAGCCTGCACAACTAGTGAGGATGGGCTGACCGAGTACCTAAGTATCCATGTTCCATGTAATTTCTTTTACGCCCGAAAGAACGCAACACCATCAACACTTTTCCACTTTGTGAACTCATTCTGCCTAATAACCAGACGTTCCCTCCTTTGGATGGAGTGCACAGATAATCAATCAGATACATTTTTTTTGTTCACACTTCTGGTGGTTCTCCCACGCAAATTTTGTAAGACTTCAACGCACAGAGCCCGGATGAACTTAACAAAGCAGTGTGAAAAATGGAAGAATAGCATAGATCAGTCACCAAGTCAAAATGATCCAACTGTTACCACAAAATATGAGTTACAAATAAATTGAAAAAAAATCGTATCCACCTCATCTTGAAAGAATTCTAATGCCCGTCTTGTAGCCAACTCCTCCCGTAAGCTTTTCTCCTGCAACGGTTAAGTAAACTGTTAGAAACTGAATGGTTACATCATATATCCCTCAATATGGACAAAGTAGAAGGCACGTGAAAGCAGCGGGTCACGTACGTATCCAGCGAAAAAAGGAAACTTAAAGCGACAACGCTGTACCAGTATTCACCTGATCGGATGGCAGCGAGCCGTCCGAGCAAAAAATAGTCGTCTGGATAAGACGAGTGATTGCGACAAGATTTTGTTCATTAAACAGCGTCCAGCATGCTCTTTTCAGCAAGAGTAGCAATAAATTATCTATTGTGTCACGACAGAGGTCTCTAGAAAAAATAAACCTGTGAACCGTGCAATAAAGCTTTGCGTCAGGTAATCAAGAATAACGAACAAAACAGAAGTACAATGTTTGGCTCGGGAAAAATGGTCGCTATGAAAACACAAACTAGAAAGAATAACAACCTCAAAGCTGAATGAATATTCAACTTCCACTGTGCAATATGAGACATGAACGAGAAGCACAGTAAGGACATACTATCCATGAAACTTCTGCAACAATAAAAATTGACATCAACGAATAGTCAGTGAATTCTTCTGGCAATAAAACATAGGAAGTCGTAAAATCTATACACCTTGACCACTTAGAATCAGTGTAGTCATGCTCCTCCGCAACAACTTTACATCCAAAACAGTTATTACCAAAAAGGGGATTATAGAAGCTGGAGTGAGTGTTCTCACCGGTCATGCTGAGAGATGATAAACTACTGAAAAAATAGGTCTTTTTTTGCGAAAACCAATATTTTTGATGAGGAACTGGCAAAAAGAATCACAGATGAATCAAACCTTAAATCAGACGCTTCAAATTTTTCCCTGAAGTCCATTTTTTCTGGAGTATATAATGTATTCGCAAGAAGTGTGAGAAGGAAAGGACGAAGATGCTGTCCTTTCTCACGGCTCAATTTTCCTGGCATTTTCTTCACTACCTAGCAAAGAATTTTCGTTAATATTTTCAAGACCGAGTCTAGTCTCTCTCAAAATTCTCAGCATTGATTTCAGTCATTAAAAGGTTGATCGCATGAATTGACATGATTCATAGATTTGCAGTTTTAAGAAGACAAACACTGTTTTGTTCTAAAGTTAGCATTGAAAGCTACGATTTGTTCAGTGGGATAATGGAAACAACACGAACTGAAAATCGATGCTTTGTGATAAAAAGTTTGCTCTTTTTATTTAAACCATTTTTAAAAACCTTCGTATTTTATTTCACAGATCAATTTCGTGGATGCTCTCAGAACCATAAAAAACTGGGTTTTCGAGCACACCTGTTTGACAAAATCAGACTGCAGTGTGCAGCAACAGAAGAAGCTGCAATTTCGAAGATATTTTAGGGAAGTTCCTCGACAGCTAAACAAAATACACAGAGACCGTGCCAGCAGATTCAAGCCGTATGAATCGTTCTAGACCAATAATGAAGAGGACGAGAGTAGCCTTTGCATTGTGTTTTAAGAAAATTATAGAAAGCCACAGATGAGAAACTGCTGTAGGCCTTGAAAACGGGTTTTTCGATCTGAAGAATTTCTAAATGGACGTCTTACTATCTTCTCTTAAAATCGATGCACTGTCTATTGTTCAGGTGCGAAAGAGCTCCCAGACGTATGAATGCGCCCCAAAAAGTCAACGATATTTGCTAGGTAATCCATAAAAACCTAACTAAATTATCTTCCCTACAACCTAGCAAAACTACTAGGGTGGATTCCTATAGTCATCAACAATAGAGAAGATCTATAAAGAATTGATGAATCTTCAGCAATCATTGCTAATAGCGAAAGCACCACTTGATGAAAACCACTTGGTGAAAACGCCTGGATACATGTTCTGTGGGTTTTCCTTCTCGATGGTGAATCAGCTGGTATTCAGCGACATTAGCCATTCAATGGATATTGATCCAAAAACTTGTATTTTTTAAACATACGAGTCATCAACATCGAAAAAATTTTCAAGAATCTACAAAAGCTTAAAAAAGGTACTTCAGAATCAAACCGGATATCGATCCAGAAAGTCAAACACCTACTACAACGACGATAACGTGATGATTTCAATGCTGATCATCTCGAAATAACGACATTTCACAGATATGTTGAATTCGTGTAGAAAGACTAAGCATGAGAACCAGCGTCACTTTTCAAACGAACAAAGAAACGAACCTTCCATGGATTCAAGTCGCTAAGAAGGAGATTGTAACGAAATTCTTCGCTACTCGAAAGGAATGCAAAAAGAAGCTCGGACCTTTGCAACACTTTCTAAAAATTTAATACATGATTGATGAACTATAGGAAAACATAAACGACCTATTATCAATATAAAACAGCACCTGCTTGCAGAGAGAAGATAGGAACATTTGAAAAAGAAGGCGATGCTGCTCCAAAAATGCACGATTTCTACTCATAGGTGTCTGTAAAGCAATTCTTTCACAAACATAAATGATAACTTCAATCCCCGTCATTGTTCTATGGCAAAAGACTATCGTAATCATATCTGTTTTGAAGAAAAAAGAAAGTCAATTTAGAAGCAAAGCACTAGGTCTCTTTTGAATGTTCAGATCATACTCAGTAGAATGCTCAAGAAAACCAAAAAATTCAACCGAAATCGAATTCTCAAGGTTTTGACATTCCACAGTTCTAGCCCGAGTTTTAACAAAATAGAGCTACTCAGTAAAAATTCTTAATGATACAGTACAACGTCTTGGTATTTAAAAAAATAAAACGTTTCCATAAACGCTCAAAGTAATATTTGTGACTTTAACTCTCTGCTCAATAGAAACTTCTTTACCTTCTTTGGTGGTAGCATAGTAAAACGGAGTGAGTCACCATGAAACTCAAGCAACTTCATTTCAAGAACGTAAAACTCAATGAAACGCCTGAAATGACTGGTGTTTTCGAGGAAAAAGGCATAAAAAGAACTATTAAATCCTAGTATTCCTAGGATTAAAGAAAGAAAGGAAGAAAGGTTATAACAAATAAAGTGGAAAAACATACCGGTAAATACACCAACGCTTAGTCTCGTTATCCTTGCCTTCCGTCCTTTCCACATCAATGACATACACGTAAACTGTTCTTCCTAACAAAAATAAGATTATTTTTTTCTCACATTCCCATCCCGTGAGTCGTACATCGCTCATTAGAGATGAGAATAATGACATTTTTGAACCAAAATATCGCACGTGTTATTAACCATCTTAATAAGAACTACTACAAATTTCAGATTTTTACCAACGAAATACAAGTTTTCTCATTCTCTTCAATGCTCGCCATGAAAATTTTGAAATTTTGAACCCGCGAGCAGTTCATGTTTTCTTCGAACGCTTCATCCTTTTTTTGTTTCTTCTAAAATTTCCTTGCAAGCTCGTTTAACTCTAATTGACGAGTTCAAACTAAAAGAAAAATTATAACAATTGTACATACTGTGAAGTACTCAACTCCCCAACTACTCCATTTATCCCGAAGTTGCCATGAGTTGTCGATCGAAATACAGGCACAATTGCAAATGAATTAAAAGCTTTCTATTTTTTTCACACACTTACCGGTATTGGTTTCTCTCATTGGAGCGATTCTACTGATGTTCACCTTCCACCGATTAATATTCCGCGTTTCCTCATCGATTATTAGAACCGGTTGAGACCTCGAGGTTTCCGCTACCGATGAGGAGCTTGTCTCATCCTCATCCTGGAATGAGTTTGTCGACATGTCTTTACTAATATTTCGCGTTCGGGGCAAAATTATGAGAAAACTTAACAAGAAACTCTTTGTGGAGGAAATCATTATAGACAATGGCAAAGGCTGGAGAAACCAAATTTGTTAGTAAAACTGATCCTGTCGCTAAATATTCGATTACAAACTTTTCGAGATATAAGTGCTAATGGTCAGTATGTTAAAGTGGATAGTGTTTGGAATTGAGTTTTTTCTAGAGAACGCGAAGTGGGACTGACTTCATCATACATCGACGTTAGACGTGAATGATTGCATTTTTGATCTATAAGATGACCTGTGATGGTCTACCGATTATTAAATCAGTGTTTTCACTCTCCCTGACAAGTCTGGCATTAATATGCCGACCCCGAAGAGATGGAAGGGTTGCTAAATCCCACGTATATGATCGAGCCAGGAAGTGATCCAGTGTGTACTGCAAGGTATTTCTAACGATTGCTCTTCTACTAGCAGCCTAAATGACTCCGAAACTAATATAGAAAAAGCAGTTCCTCGCCGAAATTATGCAAAATTGGAAACGAAATATGTTCGAATTCAGAACAAAATTAACTGCATAAATATCGTCAGATAATAATGTTAGATAATAATGCAATCTATGAACCTTTCCCATATAATGATTAATCACATAGGTTAGGAGTGTTTATGTGTCTCAAAAAAAAAAAACAGTTATCATTCCTTTTTGAACAAACCTAATACAAGGTGACAAACCTCTAAAAAATTCAACAACAGCCGGGGACGATTTGAGAAAGATAGAGAACATGCACTACTTACAAATGTTAAGTAAGTAAACAAAGTTAGTATTTGGCTAACCGTCCCAGAAATACCACTAGCGGGTGAAACGTTCCCGTCCTCACCAGCCACAGACGTTTCGACCGAAGGTAAGTCCAGTTGAGACTGAGAACGAAATGGGACACTTGAAGCAGATCCCTAAACTATGCTATAAACACACTAGTAAATAATCACTGAAGAAGAAAGAGGTCTTAGAGACTGGATTTCGCAAGAATTTGTCTAACATAAAATATACATAAATCTTTAAAATTTAATCCACCAGAGCGTAGTGACGTTACACAGTAAATTCTTCACTTAGTCATACACTGATGTACTACTATAGTGAAAAAGTTATAACTGAACGAGCACTTCAAATATTAGAGCCTCCTCAACTTATAATTATAGTTAGGCGCATCTTCTAATTCCAACAACTCGAGGCGGAAACCATCCTCCTTACAATTTGCTAAAAAACAGTGGCAATAGACGGGAAAGCAGTTCACTATTAGACTACTCACGAAGAAAAGCAATTTCCGATTAAAAGGGCTTAAAGGAAAAGTGAAAACAGAAGCTGGGTAATAGCATACTTCACCAACCTTGTAATCATCGGTTTGGCGCTTACACGCTCCTGCCGTTACAAGATCATTGTTGTTTCTTGAATCGCCAACGTCACTAATGAGAGAAGCATCCAAGGACTCTTCATTGTCCAGCACACCGTCGTTCGAAACTACAGCGATGGCTCGTCGTAACCTCGATCTAGATAAAGTAGAAATGCCTTTGCTCAAAAAAAGCACACGGTCTTATCCACCGCGTATCGT
The DNA here is from genome assembly GCA_009735665.1 of Angiostrongylus cantonensis. Lineage (NCBI taxonomy): Eukaryota > Metazoa > Nematoda > Chromadorea > Rhabditida > Metastrongylidae > Angiostrongylus > Angiostrongylus cantonensis. The sequence goes on from MQTX01000053.1 coordinate 146,616, forward strand.
ACACGATAGAGATTATATACCTAAAAAAACAAAAAACTTTGCCAACCCAAGTTTCATCGTCCTAAATAATTCATAAGAACACTACCATTAGTGATGACATGAACAACGTGACGAACTACGCCTACCCTATATCGTTAATTGGTTTTAGATGACACTGCCAAGCAGGTTGGAAGTGTCCTTGGAACAAAAGGATAAAGGATAAAGCTCTCTGCGTTGATCAATCCCTGAGGGATGCGCCATGCATTCGATTTCACTAAGTATCGTTGGAGGTGATTGAACGCATATCTGGCCTTTACAATGACTCGCGGTGGCCTGCCGATGTATCGAGCCAGTGCTGCTATCCTCCCAGACAAGTCTGGTACCAATTCGCCGACCCGGAGGGATGGAAGACTTGGTGGGGCTTGGGCGCATTCCATGTGCGCGTCGCAGTGGCGCCTCCAACCACTGCGCCACACGCGCCCCCCTTGGAACAAACGTGTATGAAATAATCTTAAAAAAGATTCCAAAAAGCTGGACACATTTAATTTAGCTTCTACAAGTCCTTTCTTGGTTTAGCACTTTCTCTGCTTGGTTATGGCGGTGCTTGGTCGGGTAGACTGCAGTCAACTTTACCTTTCCAGGCTCTAAGGAAGACAAAAGCCGCCGAGACGTCAACTTGTGCGTAAATAAAGAAATAACAACGCCTCGTATTTGCTAAACAAGAGTATAAAAAATCACTATGCATCGTTAGAGGGGGTTTAATGCATATCTGGTCTATCCAGTGTATGTATCCTTGCGGAGGCCAACCAAGACGCCAGCGCTGCCTTCTTCCCAGATAGGACTAGTACCAATTTGTCGACCCCGAAGAGATGCAAGGCTTTTTGGCCCTGGAATACGGGACCGAAATTATGTTTGTATTGGAAGACACTATACACAATACGAGCCCCAGAAAAGAGATACATGACAAAAATCGGTATAAAATTGGAACTGTACCTAAACTGAGCTAGTGAAAATGTTCCTTCTGACGTCACCGACTTCTTTGGTGCAGAACGTTGTTCAATCAGCTCATTGACGCTCACTGGTGGACTACCACAAAGATAACTGCATTGGACAAACATCATTAAAACAGTCACAGAATTTGCCTTGGTTACTAAGAAAAATTACCCAAAGAAAGAATCCGATTGACAGAATGAAATCACGTAATCGGTTTGCATGCGTTGGTAGACAATTTGGTACGACTAAAAAAACATTTTTTGATCAGATTTCTCGGAAGCTTTCATTTTTATTCTTATAGTAATTGTTACCCACCTCCAACGATTCTTCAAAAATATTTATTATATGGGTAAAACTGAACAGAATTTAACCTTCTCAATGATTTTATCCAACATAGGGAAATTATTGCACTCGACAGCAGCTTTAAACTCGTTCACGATCTCATTGTCGAATTCGATTCGATCTGGCGCACTGTCATGCACGAATTGTCCAAACAGTTGCCAAATATCATACGCAATCTGACTAGACGACTCATCCTAGAAAAAAAAAGAAAAACATGAACAAAATGAAATTTATTTCAAGCAGCAAAACCTCATTCACACCATATCTGTAATCTTCCTAAATACGTTAACAACGGATTGCGTTGTTCAGGAATTAATGTGAAATTCCAATCCACATCCTCGAAAACGGCAAGCTTCAGCTCAGAATAAAATTTTTATCGAAATGAAATCATTGAATCCTGCACATTTACACCACAGAGAAGCAAAATTATGTATCTCAGTTGCATAAGACTCCGCACTTCTTCAGCCGGTGAAGTCGTTGAAGGCAGAGTTTCGGTTACGGGTTGGTACTACCATTAACCGAGCGCCGGCTACCGTAATCCCTAGGTGCGTGTGTCCACTATGTCCGAGTTATCAAGGATATACCGTATTTATACTAGCGGTGCTTAGACTTGGGCTTAAGCTACACTTTCTTGTGTTGTCTCGACAATGAAACGATGTGTAGCTAAAATTGAATGACTCGCGTTATCGCATCGCTCCCGCGAGTACCGTCGAGTACCGCCGACACGATACTAGCGCTTAATTTAGCGTTCTCGCGCCTTTACATGGTATCGCACGTGTAAAACAAATTTCACGATTCTACAAGTGCACTTCCATCACTTCTTTCTTCGTCGGCGGAGCTCAGGCTTAAGCTGCGTCGTTCCGGCGCTTTTGCGTTTTCTAGGCTTGCGTACGATTTTTATAGCGTTTCGATGCCGTAACTCGTCGGCGTTACTCCATCTCGTCTGCGGTCAGGATACTGCGCTTACTTCCGTGTTTGTACGCTTCATTTTACTTAATTTCAGGTTTCACCGAGTTTCCGGTGTGTAGACCAAATTGCACGGTTCGCGCACGGTTCTCGCGTGCCACGACGCGTCTTCTGCAACTCCATGCCCTCGCTGCTTTGCCGCCTTAAATGTGCATTTTCGACGTGGCCCCGCTTTCTCCATGCTATTTCAGTAGCTCGGTACAGTACTGTCAGTACCTAGTAACACGGCTTTTTTCGGCAATGGCATCGACGATGTAGTGAACAGAACAAAGCACACCCGACTCCGTGCACACCTATTTGCCTCCACAATTCTTCCTGCATTAACTTATGCGTCAGAAACCTGCTCGCTGCTCGAGGAGTATGAAAGGCCACTCCGCATTATTGAAGGCGCAGTCGAAAGGACCATGCAAGGAGTATCCTGTGTCACACGAGTGTGGGAAGGAATCTGAAGCTTCGACCTATGTCAACGATCAAAAATCGAAAACACCGTTCCACAATGCCAAAGTTTCGAAGTGAGTGAATAAGGTGGACGAGACACGCAATGGATACAAACGAAAACCGATGAACAAGAGCCGTTAGTGACTGGATTTCTCAAGATGTCAAACGTCCAGCAGGAAGAACACCCACCCGATGGTCAGAGTTCTTCATGAAAACCCTTGAAGAAAGATGTGACACTTAATGAACCCACAGAGCGAGCAGAACTCACTGGACTACTCTTCTCCGCGACACTTGGGAAATGTGCTGGAGCTCGCTCGAATCACTCGGTCAACAGGACGACAAGTGATACGACCCGTCTTTCACATCTACTGTGCGGATCCCAGCACTCCTGGCATTCGATTCGTTTCCTTGCTACCATCATGTACCAAGGTCCAACATTTTGCGTGTGGCCTTGGCTGCTGCTTGACGATGACTTTTTCGTCTAGAATGTCGTTTAATGCTGGTATACTCGAATCTCCCTGGAATCCTAAAAAAGTCGGGCCAGAGCGTTCCAACTTGGACGGCAGGAAGTCAACTTGTCCCAGACAAGCCCGGTACCAATTTCATGATCCCAGAGGTATGAGAGGCTTGGTGGACCCAGTGAGGGATCGAACTAGCACCGTGCTAGTGATGATCGGCATCATTACTACTGGGCTACCCGCTCTCTAATATTCAACTAGACAGAGCGAAAGTGCATAAAATGAGCGTGCAGTGATGTATAGTAGTACACCGTTCGAAATAAAACCCCCAAAACATATACAAGAATGAAAAACACTAAACATCTTGCAGCAATTTCAGAACAAAATCACTTTTGTAAAACAAACACTAGGAATGAGTCTTGTAATACTTCCCCTTTCATCCTCTTTTGAGAACTTTCCGTACTTTCTTTTTTGTTTTGCTTTCGTCATACAGACATTGCCGCTTTTCTGTTACTTTTACTTTGTCAGTGGCATATTCAAACCACTAATGAATTTTGGTAGTTCAGTTGGTGCAGTTCTCTAGGCTTATACCATATCACAGGTCCACATCTGCAAGCGATCTGAGCAAAACCTTGCGGCGAAACGAAAAATCTCCCATTGATTCTCGTGCTACATGCAGCATAGTAGGTTAATACGGCGATCCCTAAGGGCGCGTGTGGCGCAGTGGTTGGAGGCGCCACTGCGGCGCACACGTGAAATGCGCCCACGGCCCATCAAGCCTTTCATCCCTCCGGAGTCGGCAAATTGGTACCAGACTTATCTGGGAGGATAGCAGCACTGGCTCGACACATCGGCAGGCCACCGCGAGTCATTGTAAAGGCCAGATATGCATTCAATCACCTCCAATCATTATCCTTTTTATCCTTTTATGGTGATCCGTTTAATAGGAAGAGGAAAGGAAGGTAAACTTCAAATAGTTGAACTAAATTAGGCTCTGAAGAACCTAATATTATGGATGTACAAGGTATGTAGCGCACACCAAAAAGTCTCCAGCGGAAATTTTACATCCAAACATTAATGTGATACCAAAAAATTGAGATTTCCTCGTTACATAACCAAACCAATCTCTTCGCAGCTAGAAATACAACTGAGAGAAAGAAGAAAAACACCTTTCTTTGCATACTATTATGTATGCGAGAAGCCTCAGCTAAAAAGCTTAGCTCATGAACCGGTCCCCGAATGTCTTGCAAATACAGACGAAACATAGAATATTGTCGTGCGTCTCTCAATACCTAAAAGGAACGAAACAGGATTAAACTTCACTAAGAAACAATTCCAAACCTTTCTACGTGAAACCTTGCAAATTTTTTTCATTCCATTCATAAAAAACTTCATTTTCAGAGCACTTAAATTAAGTACAACTTATTAGGCAAAAAAAATAACGGGAACTACAACCTTACCTCACTTAGTTTTAGCTGTAGCAAGGAATCTGGTAGCGTTTGTGAATTCAGCTCAATGAAATTTTCCAGAAGCACCTCCTTATTGCTCTTAAACACCTTTTATAAGGATACGCTTGTACCTGTTTCACTGTAAGATTTCCTCAAGAACATAAACTCACGTTGTTCTGAAACGGAGGCATCGTATCATCATGCGCTTTTTGAGAATCAAATGCCATAATCAGAAGGTGATTTATCGTGTCAGGATCAGCAATCAAGTCGAGACATGGAAGCAGAAAAGCGTTCACTATCAGTTCACGCAAAAAGTGCCTAGCAGACTGCGATGGCCACGATGACTAAAAATCTGTGCCGTAAAGGAGAACCAGTTGATTCTAAAAATGATCCATCGTGAAATCCTAGGATCCTATAGGATAACGGCGGTCCCAAATATCTAGGAAAGTAGTCAACGCGATGTCAGAATTAAAGCCTCTTTGAGGTTATATTCCTGATAAATTACAAATGAGAACAGTTCCGATGTCCTCTGCGGATTCTCAAAGCCATAAGAACACTACTGGATTCTTCTCAACGAGGTGTTCACATAAGCCACTATAATTAACTCATTGACGGATTACTCATTCAAACAGCGATGACTTATAACAGACGACCGAGTATGAAAACGATGTTCTGCCGAAGCCGGTACTGAAAGCCTAAGATAACTGGAACGAATCATAACAGCTAGATAAACGTAACAACGGAAATAGTGCGAAAGAAAAACTCGTGCGACTTATAGTGGTTTTTATACAAGGATGCCAAAAATTTTCAGACATGTCTCGGATTCTCTGTACGGTTTTACAAAGGTAAGAACAGAATGGCGAAAACTGAAGTTGGTCAAAGAAATTTTAGCACTTATGATAAAAGGAGCAGAGTCAAATTTGAACATCTGACTGTACCCTATGAACAGAATGGTGGAACATAATCAAATGGAGAGAAAATGGACGGATGAAGCTACGAACACGAGTAGCGAAAATCTTCGGTATCAATCGCAATACTGTTAATTTAAAACAAAAACAGTGTTAATCATTCCAAGGCAAGTCTTCCGAAATCTCCGAAAATCATTAGACAATGAAAAAAGATCTGAGGTGTCTCGTGAAGTTCACGGCCAGATGTGAATTAGGAAAAAACCAAAGAAAGTTGACTGGGAAAAAATAACATTTCCCGTTGATCTTTCTAATACAGACAGTAACGCCGTATAATAAAAACTAAACAGGATTTATACGAAAAAAACAGATGGAATGTGTTTGAAAGAGAATCAATGTCTCTGGTGAAGGCTGAATTCCATAGCAGAAAATTCACTGTACATTCATTCCTAGCCCGAAAAGATTTCGCCGAATAAGAACGCTACACGCGCGTTTAAGTAGAAAACAGAAAAATACGGCATAAATGATGAGAAGACTTGTTAGTAAATGAAGTTTACTAAATGTACCAGCTTCAAAGACATCGATATCATGTAGATGAAGGATTCCTCCACTCATAGCCGTTCATATAATAACTTAGGATAGTAATGGAAGAACTTCAGCGGCAAAGAAAAATATGAGATAGGAAGATGATTGAACGAAGATCGAGGAGAGACAAAGAGGAAAATCACAGACTAACCATGTTAATTTTTCCTGCAAACTCCGATGGGCAATCATCTTCATGAGCTCTACCAGCAAGATGAGTATCATCAAATAGCTTTGTTATCAGGAAATCGGCCAGCTAAATTCACAAAATGTGTTGCAAAAAAGGAACAAGTTTAAAATAGTATTTGAACAATGCGAAGAAGGCCAGCTGCTATATCCGCTATACCACCAAGACCTAGAAATTTCGTTAACGAAAAGAAACATGGAGCTAGCTGTATTTCTACTCGCTGTTTGCAATGTCTAGTATTTTTGTTCAATGCAGCGATTCAAAAGTATAGCGAAGAGCGCTGCTGGATGAGCTAGGTTCATGCGAGCGGTGCATCATCGAAAAAGGTCCGACTCGATACGACGACGAAGGCCTCACATCGGTAATACGAAATACTGTGGACATCGACTGGGATCATAACAGACTTTAAGAAAAGACGTCGAAATGTTAACCATATAAATATATGGTAAGAATCTCCTGTTAGTTTATGAATGCAACAAGGCATATTGGAATTGTCTTTAGCCTAGAATGAACATCCGGCAAAACCTATCTACAAGTGTTGGTAACTGCCTATAATAACCTAAGAATGCCGTTCCTTTCACCTTATGTGTTTTGGATTCCTTTTCTTGCACGGCTGGCACCGTGAGGATAGAGTATTTAAACGAATATGAAGGAAAAGAAGTTAATGGTGTAAAAACACTACCTTTTCTGAATATAATCAGCTATTAAACCTCTTCTTCCATTACTACGTAAAATTGGTGTCGGTTTTCACGAACACATCGAGCTTGAAATTTCCAAGTGCAGGAAAAAGCGTGCTATGCGTTACCTGCCTAAGATAGTCGAGCTCATTTCGACGACTGCCCATGCAAAAATGCAAGTCGGCCAATTTTTCACAAATCTGCGCTTCGCATAGGGATCGATGGCAAACCTAAACTCTAACACGATTCAAAACAGTAGCTCAGCGTTTCATTGGTATATCATAACTTGAAAGAATGAAGAAACCTTTTCCGACAGCTCGTTCTCAATTTCAACAATTCTGTGCATATGCAGAGCTGCAGTAGGCAAGACATCCTCAGCGATCAACGCAGGAATGTCAAGGATTAACACTTTTCTTACGAGCTGAGAGCACACAAAGCGAATCTGATACCTAGAAAGACATTACAAAGTCACGAAAAATGACAAATTTTTGCATAGAAGTCCTCAAGTGTTAGACTTAAGAAATACTTGAAACTGCGAGCTGGATTGTTCTAAAATGGCAACATAGGCTTTTTGACAATAGATCAAAAATAAACAGGAAGCAAGCCAGGATACATTCTACCTAAATGCTGACCATGACGGCGTTTTTTTGTGACCTATTAAGTAAATTATCGAGAGATTTTCATCCAACGTCTTAATGCACTCTAAACACATTTAATCAATTGTCATATTTGATTTACCTGATTTCATTAAGAAAGTCACGATCCCGACTAATTCCCGATTCGTACCAATTATTGACGTATTCATCAATAATCTGATCCAGTAAACTTTCGAGAGCCTCATTCACCGATGAAGGCACTAGAAGTTCTGAAATCACACGAATAGTTAAATTGGTCATGACGACACTTGTTTAGACCTCAAGTTAGTATGTCGCTTGATTGATAAACTCGCATGAGATTGTTACCAAAAATCTTTCATTGTGGCAAGTGTTTCGACGTCTTAACCTTCTTCAGAGCCACAATGACCGAACCGTATGTCCTCAGTGGTTGGATCGAAGTCGTATCGAATAGAAACCAGTGATCCGCTACACCACATGAATGTTCATCAGCCACGAGAAAGATTTGGTGGCAACCTCGTGTTAATGTACCAGTAATACGACATACTGATTAATTATGTCGAGGTTGAATGAAAGAAGGTTCAATAAGAACACGATCATTCTTACATTTCCACCCATTTCAGGTGATAAAATATTACCATTCAGCAACACACTACTATCCTACATAGACAAAATTTAAGAATTTCAACATGTACATGTGACCAGCTCCTAATAAAGGATTTTTAAAACAATCTAATGATGCTGAGATATTCGCAAGACTCCGGACCACAGGTGGCCACGGTGGGCATGGAACTTGCTTTTACACTTTCCACAAGCTAATGCGTTCACCACGTACAATGCAGGCCCTTCGTCTCGCCTGTCTCTGAACTAGTTTTCTATCTACCAGTGCCATTAGCAATCACCCAAAATTTCAAAAATACTTTCATGGATTTTCTCTTTGGATTTTGCACATCTTAACACGATTTTCAAGTAGTTCTTCCATTTATGGACATTGTTCATGAGGTAGTTGTCTCTGCACGTTTGTTCGCACATCCCAGCTCATTTCGATTAAAATTGTTTCAATCTGCAAATGTCATATGTACGATCCATTGCTCGAGCGACCAACTGTCAAATAATAAAGCGGAGTAGCGCAGTGTAGAGTGATGCTGTTCGCCACAATCATGGTCATGGTGTTGTTTAGACCTCGCCCTTACACCACCGAACCTCACAACTCTCTGAGGACGAGAAATTGGTAAGACTGGTTGGGGACAATTCATTGTAGCCCAACTGGGAACACTCTAGCGTAGCTATCCCATTACAGAAAAGAAGAATCTACTACACTACCTTTCAGCTACATTCATTACGAAGTCGGAAATCCTGAACGAATATCTTCGTAGGTGGTGGATGAGATGAAACGAATCGAATGCAAATAGTCCCCAGATACGTATAGTAGATGATTAGATTAGATAAGATTAGCCGTGAATGAAATAGGACAATGAGTAATGATTGTCGAGTGACTTGAGGAGGACCCAATAAAACATTCCTTCATGCACCGTCGGTTCTGCTCATCGATGGCACTCCAAATTTCCTCTTACTTGTGTAACACAGCATATAACTGTGTAGAGTCACCTTTTGTAATCAATTATCCCGAGCTACACTGCATGATACTGGCTTCCAGTAATAAAACTCCCCAATTTTTCATGGCATGATATAACCGTGTATATGGACTACAGAGATAAAACCGCTTCCTTCTTAATAAGTGGTTCAATACGCCAATGAAAAATATTTCAGCTAGGACAGAATGGTGGGGACATTTTCAACGATGAGATGATGAGGAATTCAAAAGGGGTATTCGATGGGAGATGCAGTAGCTTCGTGTAATCACAAAGGGACTTTGTACTGAAGTATCATTCGCGAAATATTACCAGCCTAGTTTTCGTATCAACTGAATGAAAAGCAAATCTTCCACCTACCTTTCCATGGAAAGCTTCTCAATTTTGAAGACGCAAAAGTAGCAGATTCAGTGAAGCGATGCGCTTTCGTTTCATTTGAAAACCACGTACAAGTTAGTGGATATAGGAAACGACCATTAGAAGAGTTTGCAATCCAAGCTGCTATAGAAGATCCAAGACAAAGAAAGCAGAAACAGCAGGCAATTGGAATAACACTGTAACTACCAATAATTCACAAATTTGAATCGAAATATGTTTACCTCCTTTTTTTCTTATTTGCAATCTTGGATTAAAACCTATCGAGAACAAAACGGAAAACAACGTCATGGAATCTCAGAAACCAGGCTTGCAGATTTCCAAGTGTCAAGAATTTTTAGAAAGACTTTTAGTGAGGATGGCACAACTACATCAAAGACAATATTATAACTCAATGTTAGATATTGAAAAACCAAAAAACCTACCCAAAACCGATATAAATTAGTACAACTATGAGTGCTGACGAATAAGCCGTTGTTCTCAAGCACGAGTAATGTTCGAACACCTCTTTAGTATTATGAAGTTCCATTTATAAGGTTCGTTACATAGCTGAAGAATGAATGGAATCCTTAACATTGAGGAGTAGCATGAGTATTAAAGCGAAAGGAAATATCGCCACCGGGAAAAAACAACAGAAATGAAATTGATCGATAAGGTTTTATAGAGCAATATTTATCTCACAATAGAAAACTTTACGGATTAAAGCAATTTAACAAATTCAAAATGTCAACACGATCCTCAAAAAAGTGAATTGGCAGATTTTTCTGAAACTGTCTTGCGTTTCTTAAGAGCCTTTTGTCGACGAACATTCACAGGGAATTCCATTGGTTCCACCTACAAAAAAGACCGTAGTAAACGTTTGACGGCTTATTAAAAACATTATAACTAGAATGAAATAACAAATTGCAAATTTTAATCGAGCTAATTTTTGATGTGCAGATTTTACTTTACTTTTGTGCAGATTTAGGAGTTTCCATTTGCTTCGACCTTCATCTGGAAAAACGTATAAAGAGTCAACTCAGACTTTAATTCTTTGTTTCGAAGTTCGTTTTTTTTTTCCTAACTGATTGTGCGATCCCTAGCAAAACATCCACTCTTCGAAGATTTGCTGCTTAACGAATGTGGTTCCCTGGAGTCCCGAGGTCAGCCAGGACAAAGTCTGTCCGAGGTCGTCATCATCAGAGGAAGTGGTTGCCTCAGTGAATCAGAGCCAGATTTGCCACCATGCGACTAGTTTGATGCTATGGCGTTGGTCGATCCTGGTTCTGGTACTAGTTTATCCTTAGCTGAGCTTCCCGATGGATACGCTGGACTCCTTCTCAGCTTGGTAGGTCTTGCTGGGGGATGAATACTTCCGCTATACATCTCAGGCCGACATTCAAGAAGACCTCTCAGCCACGATGAGGCGTTTGACAAATGGTATACTAACAGGACGCTAAACAACTTTGACCTGATGCCTAATTTTTTTCGCACAGGATTACCGAGTAAACAGACTCACTTTGTAAAATCTAGTTCCTGCTATTCGTTTACCACGAAGATCAGCAGCAAACGGCAATATAGGCATTCTTGTCGTTAACCCTTTTCCACAGGGAGTGTAAGACCGAATGCGTATTAATGGACTTGAACTTGTGACTAGAACCCATCCAATGGATGAAAGAACAATATCAGCAACAGCCCCACCGTTCTAAAATTATACGCTCGTTTAAGAATACAACCACTCTATAAAAACCCATCATAACTAACTTTTCTTCCACTTAGCTCAAACACGCAACTTTCCATACCAGGCCATTGAGAGAGCCTTTCCTTTCCACGTGGAACCACTAGAGCGTCTGTACCAAGATTTTCTTTAAGAAACTCATCAACGTCACACGTTCGCATACAATTCAAAGGAAGATCATCACTCGCGAATGTTGTCAACTGAAATAGAATCTTGTCATCATAAAAGGATGACTACATATGTAGCATTCAATATTCCTACAATTTTGTTAAGAGCCATAAAATACATGGTTATCGTTGTTCTAAACTATTAAAATAATTGTCCCACATACTTTGAACAACAGAACGAAAAGCAAGTAAATAAAGAAGTGATCAATGGGAACACAGGTGGAAACATCCGAGAAAAACAGCAAAGAAAAACTTTAGCTCGCAAAGAGAGTAAACGGGTGGAGCCATTCAGAGGAACTCTTGCCCTCAAATGGAATAAAAAAGAACTTTCCAGCGTTCGGCATTCCTTTTACCAGAGATAGCTTAAAAAATTGAGAAACTTTTTAAATATAAATGTGGTCAAATCAGTCTACTTTCATCACAGACAGCTATACGAAGTTTTTAAAAGTGAAAACTCGAAAAACCTCTACAGTTAGCGGTAAAGAGCTGCTCTCACTAACCAGTAAGCGGCCATCTTCGGCACATTCTTCGACATCGACTCGGGCTATACCTCCAATTAAGAGTGAATAGCCAGTGGGCACTAGAGCAGTACGTGGTTGCAGCAAATGGCGTGGCAAAACATGTATCAACTCATCCAAAGTAAACATGTTAAGAACCTGAATTAGGTAATAAATTGGGTTAATAACAAAATAACTCTGCAAATATGCAAAATTAACGGTGAAAATATGTAAAAACTGTCTTCACTTGACCTACAAGGATGAAAAGAAAAAACTGAAAACAGAAAGAAAAAACAGAAAACTAGGTCAATTACCTGCTCATTATTTATTGTACCTGGTGTATCATAACACCACATTCCCTTTTTAAAAAGTTCATCTTGCAGTGACCATCTAAAAACGGTCCTTCTTTGTACTAATACTTATACCCAGTGCACATATTCCACATTTACGAGAAGTGACTTGTTGCTTTGATTTGAAAATTGTCTACGTAATAATGAAAGCAAACAAATCAAACGAAATAAAAGAAAAAGAAAACTACGCAAAACCTTTTACCTATTCGGAGCATGATCTTCTTCCAAGGGATAATCTGCAAGCATTTTATTTACGGGTACCGGTTGCAGCTCGTCATCCTTTTCCTGCAAAGGAATCTTGAAGCAGTTTTGCAAATTGAAGCGCTATGTATAGTTATAAACAATGAGCATCTCTTTTCAAAACAAAGAATAACCTTGAATGTGTTCTGAATAGTACCAAACAACACTGCGTACTTGGGATCCTTGGTATCTTGGAGCAAGAGTTTTCTAAAAGAATTTTTTTATAATAGAACACTTACGAGCTTAACAAACTTAAGGAAGAGATGAATGAAAACTGTTAAGGAAGAGAATCCCCTTATAGCATTGAAGATGTGCATAAATCTTCTAAAAAATGTCCCTTTAAATTTAAATTGGAACTGAATCACAATGCTTCGAAACCGACTCTCCTTGAACCTCGGTGTGCTTAATCAATACGTATTTTTTCCTTGATGAGCGTACACGAGGTTGATAATAATATTTATTATCGGCTAACGTTTCGACGTCTTCGTCTTCATCAGAGCCGATGATCCGAGTCGATGGTCCACGCTTTTCTCTCGTCTCGATGTGGCGGCTTCGCCTTCGTGTCGAGTCAGGTCTTCTTCAGCTGTCCGTCTCCTCGAATGAGGCACACTCATTCAGTGGTGCCCTTTTATACACGATGCTGATGGTGAATATAATGATAATGTCCGTTGATAACTATTTGTTTTTCTTCCGGACATATATCATCGCGCAAATCGTGAACGTCGAAACGTTAGCCGATAATAAATATTATTATCAACCTCGTGTAAGCTCATCAAGGAAAAATTACGTATTGAATCACAATGGTTAATTTTTTATTTACAGCCTATTGCAATTTTTCACAGCAGGGTATTATCTGTGACTCAACCACAGAACTAGTTGAGAGACAGGCGAAACGAAGGACCTGCATGGTGTAGTGGCGAACGCGTTAGCTTCCGGAAAGTGTAATAGCGCAGGTCCGGAGTTTTGCAAATATCTCAGCATCGTGGTGGTTAAATTGGAAGTGAAGCTATGTTCTAAAACATAATTTTGAACATAGGGCATGTAGGACAATGCCAGTGACGTCGATCATCAGGAGCACGGTGTTGGTTCGATTCAGCATCGAGCTTAAGAAGCCTCTTATCCTTCTACGATCAGTAAATTAGTGCCGGAGTTTGCCGAGTCCAATTTTCTCCCTCAAATCAACGCATGAAGCTCTAGCACAGTTACTCCAGAACTCTAAGACGAATCGATTTGACAAGCATTTAATGACATCCCCAAAGAAAACAATTCTTACCTAACAGCTCTCGCAGGTAGCACCTCTCTGGAGTCGAGAAATTAGTAAGACTTGTTTGGCGACAGTTCATATTTGGTAAGTTTCATCTGCTAAGGTTATGAAAGTGTTTGGCTGAGTAGATCGCATCTCAATTTCACCTTTCCAGGCTCTGAAGAAGGCGAAACCGCCGAAACGTCAGCTACTGTATTCCAATAATATTCATTACAATGCCGAAAATCCTCAATGAAGTTCTTCGTGGGTGGTGGATCAGATGAAACGAATCTAGAAGCGAGAAGTGATGGGATCCACACAGCGGATGTAAGACATAGATCGTTCAGAGAAATACTTTTTTCCAGTGGGATAATAGGTTGGGAAGTTTACACAAAGCTGGAAAAAAGTTCTGCGTATACAATTTCTTCGATTCTTGATATGTAGTGTCGACGACAAAGCATAAAAAGAGGATTGGTGGGCTACAGAAGTTTAGAATTCCATCGTATTGACATAATCAGACGTGTATCGTGTCATAAAATGTTCTTGAAGGTTCTAAAATGGTCATTTTGATCGGTAAAATATATTGTCAAGAAAGACATCATCAAGACATGTTTGTTCGAAACTGAAGTCTAACTGTTTTTGAGAAGGTGTAAGTGTGCACGATGAAAGTAAAATGGTCTTCACATATTATGCTAAAATTGTCAATACTTTGAAAGTACTTAATAATATTACTAAAAAATCACAACGTTATCGTTTTATTTGCTGCCTATCACAATTCTTCACTGCACGGAATAATGTGAAATACAACCACAATAATGCTGCGATATCTATTACCCATTTCGGGGTTAACGCGCTCACCACATCTCGCAAGTCCTTCGATTCGCTTGTCTCCCATCTAGTTTTTTTTTATTTACCAATTCCAACCGGAACCATTAAAAGAACCATTTCAAGCAAAAAAAAAATTAGAAGACGAGTATCATTGTCAAAATCAAATAGCTCATTTAGATGGCATTAATTTCACAACTTACGATGGCGTGTAGCGCAGTGATTAGGGGCCCCTTGAAACACATAAGTTCGACACGGCACTCGTTTCATAGCCTATTTAATAAGATAAGACTAAGACCATATTTTATACTATATAACCACTGTGATCACAGGGAGCGCATTTATGGATGGTATATTCCGGAAAAAAGAAGAAGCCTAACCTGCTGTACATCTCTTTCTTCAGCCATGCTCTAGTCTGAAGCAATCTTCGTCGGCGAAGTTCAAGCCGATACGTGGTGGGCCTCATTACAGGAAATTTCAATAAGGACAACTGAAAAAATGTTCTCAAAACTCTTCCAACAATAAAAAAAAGTTGAAGTAAATGTACTGAAACAACATATGGCAAGAACGAGAGCTTTGAATTACTGAAGAGTAAAGAACATGAAGCAACGAACAAAGGGAAATCGAATGCAAGTAAAAAAGGAGAAGTAGGATTGGCCACCAACGTTGTATGGAAAGACGAAGAGAAAAAGGAGACGAAACGATGCGGGGAAATAATATGAAGACAGAATGAGGTATATCCTTAAACTGTGAGGCAGTTAGGGTGTCATGTAGAAATCAAAAGATTCAAAAAAAAAGAAAATAATAGAAAAGGAGAGATGGAAACATATATAAACATATAAAACAAAAAAAAACCGTTGTTCCAGGCCATATGGAAGTCGTTGCACGTTCAACAACATCGATAGCATGAACCTTGCATAGATCTGATTGCAACAAGGCATTGAACAGACTCCTAAAAGCACTTGCTAACAAACGTCTATACCTAGCAAATAAAAGGATCCTTGAAGAAAAAACCACATCATTATATTGAACGAAAGTATTTTACATGGAAATAGTGAACTTAGTTGCGCAAAGTTTGTGACAGGCATACGAAATATAAAGTTCTGAAGGAGAGATCA
The DNA here is from genome assembly GCA_009735665.1 of Angiostrongylus cantonensis. NCBI lineage: Eukaryota > Metazoa > Nematoda > Chromadorea > Rhabditida > Metastrongylidae > Angiostrongylus > Angiostrongylus cantonensis. The sequence continues at coordinate 162,329 of MQTX01000053.1, forward strand.
CACGGCGTTGAACAACCCTGAGAGATGCGCCAAGTATTCGACTTCACTAAGCATCGTTGGAGATGATCGAACGCATATCTGTCCTTTACTCGCGGTAGTTTACCGATGTATCGAGGCAGTGCTGCTATTCACTAAGACAAGTCTGGCACCAATTTGCTGATACCGGATGAATGGAAGTCTTGGTGAACATAGGGCGCGGCAGTCGACCACATTTGTATTGCACAATGCCTTCGACTGCTGCATTATACTCGCCCGCATACGAAATATACTTCATTACACATATGTTCTTATGAACTGCCATTTTTTTACCTGACACGAGGTTGGTACAGATAGAACATCTATAAACAAAGGGCAGTTCGTAGGAAGACATACATTGATTATTATGCAAAGGTTTACATAAAGTCGGTCTTTTAACCATAATAACTCACCATTCTAAAAAAAAAGAAATTCATAAGAAATGACAAAAAACATACGACTTTCCTGCATTCGTACACCCGATTAAATATATGTCATTGCGCACGCCGAGTTTGATATTAGTGTACTTCAAGTAGATTTCCTTCAATATATTGCATTTTCTTTCGAAATAAAGTTCGAATTGGAGCTGTGAATGAAATGCAAAAACTACATAGCAAGCTTACAGTAATGAGATCTTCAACACCGTATCCAGTTCTTGCACTAACAAGAGCCGTGTGCAAAATAACGAACTGCTCCCGAAATCCGGCTTTGGTGATAGCGTCCTCAACAACTAATTTGAATCTCTTCAGGTATCCGCATCGAGCATCCGGTGGTAGAAGATCGACTTTGTTTGCTTTAAAAAAAATAAACAATCGAGTCATACTAACTGTGCATGAATGTGGCTTGTCAAACGATCCAACTAAGGGCTTCTCGTTAAAATCAGAACCTAAATCAATTAAAACCTCATATTTCTTTACTATATTTTTCTGCTACTTCGGTATGGATAATAACTGTAATATCAACAATTCCGTTGAACAAAAGGACACAGGATTTCCCCATAGGAAAACGGGAAACCAAATATTTCCTACCTCAACAATGCAGAAATATTTGCAAAACTCCGGACCGCAGGTGTTTGCGGTGGGGAACGAACGCGCTATTGTCCTTTCCGGGGAGTAACGCGTTCACCACCACACCATGCGGGTCCTTCGTTTTGCCTGTCTCCCAGCTAGTTCTATCGATCTTTTGCCATCAGCAATTACCCATCAACAGGATTGATCTGGTGAGCACAAATTTGCAACGAACCCAGTTAATCTGAGACTGAGATACGAAACCAAGGATCTGTATGGTGTGGTGGTGAACGCGTTACTCCCCCGAAAGGACAATAGCGCGTTCGTTCCCAACCGCAGACCATGCTCGAACAAGACCACCACCATGGACTACGATTGCGAGAGAAAGGAACGAATAGTATATGTGCTAGGGACCGCACAGCTCGTGAAGACGGACCGTCCAAGTATCCAAATAGGACAACGAGGTTCAGTTCTCTATTTATTTATGGCATGGTGGCGCCACCCAAACCCTACGGGAAACACCGAAAATGTCCATAAACAACGAATTTCGAAAGCATCTACAAACTCACCTACGACAATCATCGGTTTTCGCGGCCCAATTATACGTGGCAGTTGACGATGGATACTTCCTGGAATGTCAGTAACGTCTACTATTAGTATTACAAGGGCTTCGCAATTCAGCCGCAAACAAGACATCATCGACTCGTAATCTACTTCGCAGACGTTCACATTCAGCTGGAAAACAAACAATACAAATAGAAATATAAAGAGCTTTGGAATGGACAGTCTAACCTAATGAACTAGTGGTTAAATAATCACAACGATCCCAAGGTTTGAACAAAACTCAGAACTTCAGACGCGCTTTCAAGACGCGAATACCCCATTCAGAGGCTCACGTGCTATCTATAGCACCAAGCGAAGCCATTGCTTTGCCTATCTCTCAGCTACCTGAGGTTCCCAGCCTTGCCCATTTTTCAGCATCTTTGTGACTGTATTCCACGTAATAACCAGCAGTAAAAAAAAGAATATGTAGTAAATAAATAATAAGAACATAATGCAGATATAACTACTTTATTACTTCATACCTCAAGGTTTATTTTCAATTAAACTTTTATTTAAATATGTCCATGCATTTCATATGTGAGAACGTCGCTCTATTTTTTCATGTCAGTGTTTCATTCCATTTCACCTACTTTATTCTTTCCTTATCTACCACTGGGTTACCCACTACTGACAGACATATTCTTACTGACGATATTGCTATTCCCGACCCAGACCCAATGTTTCAGAGGAGCCCGTTCGCTCCCGCAGCAAACGTAGCCCAACTACCTTAATACCCGTAGGCGTAGGCTCAGGCCCTGAGTTTTGACGATGCGGCGACTTTTTCGGGCTTCGGCGAACATTCAAAATTTGGCGGATCCGTCGTCCATGAGCTCAGACTCAGTTGCACTGTTCCGAGATTTCAGCGATTTTTCGATTTTCTTCTGGATAACTCGTCTGCGAGTACTGCGCCGCATCGCCAACACGTTAAGCGCCCTTAAACTTGCGTTTCGGCGACTATCCGGGGTTCCGGAATCAAATTGCATTACTTGGTGGCTTCTCCCTCCGTGATGCTCAGGTCGCGTCAATCGGGCGTTTTCTGGTGTTTTTTCGTCGTTTCGGCGATTTCTCGAATTTTTCCGGATAACTCGTCTGCACTATCGTAACTCGTGTGAATTAATTAAAGTAAACCAACTCAAACCTATAACACTTAATTTGAGAATTAACAGAATACACGGGATAAATAATGCTACTACGGACATAAAAACAAGACAAACGGCAAACATTCCTCACCAGGAAACTGTAATGTTTTAGTAAATGGCATCGTCTGCACAACACTGTCTCAGGAAGCTTCTTGCGAGCTGCTTTCTCTAGTAGCTCCTCAGGCAAGAATCCAGGAAGTGAACTACTCTAAACACTTTTTTAAAGAAATGAAGTATACAAATTGAAAAAGGCTAGACACTGATTCGCACCTTGCAATGCAAATGAGCACCACAAGCACTACAACGCTTGTCAATTGCTTCCCTGAGCTGGTTTACAGTACCAATTTGCTCAATGTCTTCGTAAAGCGCTCCACTGTCATCAGTACAATCAAGTACCTAATTATAGTATAAAGATATTTTAAGTTAATCAGTGACATCACAGAGAACGAGACACTCCAACACGTCTGACAAACCTCGTTGTCGCTTTGACAAGGAAGCTGAAATTCAATATGTTCAACCGCGTCAACCGGACCGAACTGTTCACGAGACGGCCTAGAACGATAGTTAGAACTAAAAATACTTTGCTATAAATGCCGCTTTGTAGATTTTATGCTGAAAAATAACCATGTCGACAAACTTTATAGTTTAATTGCTGAATAATAGCAATCGTAATATGCTGAAATCAAATCTAAAGACTTCTTGTGTTTTAAAAAATTTATCATATAGTTCAATTATTGAATTTGGAAAAAGGCTATTTACACGTCGGAAAAGTAAACAATGTGTGTACCCATTGCCACTTTACTTTAAAAAAAAACACTTAATTCAACTCATTTTAAAGTTAACACAATTCAATTCGACTATAGTTAACATCCACCAAGCTTACTTTGAACCAGTTCACGAAGCTATTTAGCTTTGAAATCTACTCACAGTGTTATTTCGTCATCGGGAAAATCTGTAGTGCTCCCTAGTATGTAGTCATCTATGTAAACATCACCACTAACAAAGTATCCACGATCCCCATGATTATTTCCTGAAATACAAGAGTCGTGTATAATTAGAAACATAGTTTAAAAAAAACATGGCTTAATAATTGTATTGCTTGCGGCCTTTCCTAATGGATCATTATCAAATGTGACTTTCCTAACAAGCTTTCATCTGTATCACTGCAGAGTTACTCAAATGGTTGCCAGTAAGTCTCTTTGAAACATTTTGGTAAGACATTACCGCACTGCTAAAGCACTCCCTTTATGTTAACGACAATATCACTACAGAATAATGAAGTAATGGTTGCCAAGTTTCTGTATAGCTCCACCATTTATCCAGTAAACACTGATGCACTGACTAGCTCCCATGGTCGCTTAAGCTTCATGTCTGAAGTGCATCGAATTCCCATATTTGGTCAACGAAAGCGATAGAAACTGCCAGCTTGTACTATTTCGGCAACTTTTGTGGACATATTCTCCATCGTTTTCAACTTTTCTCTTTTATCTTGCCTGCTGCAATGACTGCCCTTGGTCCAGTTTTCTCTCATTCCTGTTAAGGATGACTATATGGGAAATTTTGGTGGTGACGAACAGCAGCGAAAATGTGCAACACTACAACATGATCCTGTTGCTTTTCCACCAATTTGGAATCTTGCGTTTTGACGGCAACGGTGTATATCCGAGTTAATATGTTGGCGAAAACAACTCAGGACCTGATTGTACCTAACAATCTAGAGGACTTACTGTATCGAAAGTACTTCCTTCACTGACTAGATAACAAGCTGAGAGTAAGAACCATTGGGACGACATATCCATCCATCCCGACTTGTTATAAAGTCAAATAGACATAGCTATCAAAGACCTCAAATTAGAAATCGTGGATGACCGCCCTATCGAATGCAATCACTATTCCGACCGTGTGCTAGAGAAAGTCCATCTCCATCCATCCAGTCCCATTCCACAATCCCAAGAATTCCCTGCCATTGCGTTGGTCTTTTTAACCTCCATGGCTTTGGCCACTATTGTTTACCTTCTCTCTTTAAGAAATCATTATGTAGTTTCTTTGCAGAATTTTGAAAGTCTGCACATGAATTTACAACTCTCTTTTGCACGTGCAACATATTGTCACAGTAGCTTGTGCGATTTCACTGAAAAGCCTCTGTTGTCGACTGTCGAATTCTTGGCTTTTAGAATAATATCAAAAAGATGTTGGATGGTTGGATGGGTCGCATTCCTCATTTACGTCTTCGCTAACGGTATCTTCTCAAAGGCTGAAAGTAATGGTTAAAGGGCGTCGTTCCATACTTTTCTTTTGGCTTTCTCTCTTGGAAAGAAAAAGAAAAACCTTACGCTAAAGCGACGATCCACTCTAGTGTGAAACCTAAGTGATGTCAGCTAGGAAGTCTTCGATTTCCTCCAAGGTAGTTTGGCTTGCGCTATAGTATTTCTCATCAGGAGACTCACACCTTCAACACTGAGACAGAGGTGATTTTTTCGTGCCAAGGTTATGGAAGTGTATGGATCAGATTGTGATGAACTTGACTTTTCCAGACTACGAGGAAGACGAAACCGGTGAAACATCAGCTATCGTGAATAAATAGCGCATTAACAAAAATGTGTTTCCTTATCAGGAAAACAGTGAATTACTGGCCACAGAATCGAAGTTGTTTATTTTTACCGCTTTTGACGATTGATGCCCATAGGAAGGTTCCCAATATCTGGGAGTTTTTAAAATTTCCCACAGAAGACGAACATATTTATTCACACATTTATGAGCAACAGCTCTGCACATGTACTCGATATTAGAGAAATATCACTAATTTGTACTGCAGTTAAGGCAACGATTTAATGATAGACAAATTATTCAAAATACCTTGAAATTCTGCTTGCTTCGGCGATTTTGAATTTTCACTACAGAACACATTCGCTTCTAGAGGTTTGGCCGCTAGTGGAAATTCACAAGTGGAAAAATTCTCAAATGACGATGACCGAATAGCTTGCTCAAGTTCTCTCTGCTGTATCACTTTTTCATAACGACTTTCATTCCTGAATTCGGTTTCTATCGAAAACAAATTAGTGGGCTTCAACTGCTTTCCTTCAATTCGAAGAAAAAAAAATGTAAGATAGTAGCTTCTAAATAAGCTCACAAGGCATGAACTTCCATATTGCTTTCGTAAAGCTTCACGGACTCATTCTTAAGCGAGACTTTCATATTTGCTAACTTTCAGTTATCTTCAAAAACTCTAACTACGTGGTCTCGACATGATACTCACATTATCAAATTATCCACAGCGATTGAATCTGACGAGAATTCACTTCTGGCCACCGCCACACTTTTGTTCTTCTGCTCTCGTTCGTACTGTGCTAACCGCTTGTGAATCAAGTCAATCTGTAAAATACGACCTATGTAAACACAAAAATAGCAAATCGATAAAGTCCATTTAAAGCCTACACGGTACCTGAGAACTCCGACTGCCACCTCTGGTTGCAAAAGTGATGGTCTGCACAGCTTTGAGCAGACTACCATGTTTAAATGTTTTAAAAAAGGATGCAACAATATCACATTGCATATCTCCAATATAAGAACATAAAAATACTGTCACTAGGAAGCTTCGGTCGCCTGCCCTGCTAAAAAAAACTTTACTGAAAAGTTAAAGTTGTATATTAAATAGCTCTAAAAAGAATAGCTCACAGTTCATATTACCTCCAAATTCACTAGGAACTCGTGCCCTTTCCGGTAGAAAATGATCCCCAAAATCGTTTTCAACAGCCTCAAATATTTTTAAAAAAGTATCAAAAAACATGGAAACTAGAAAGCAACAAAAAATGTGCTAAAAAGAGTTCACGAATAATTGCAGGAGGTTATACTACCAATGAAATCTCAGTGCACCACTGAATGCAAAAATTATGATAACACACTTCATATGATCTCTTAGTTCTAAATTCTTTTAGAAAATCCGAGCGCCAACAATCTATAAAGGATAAAGGATGAAGCTCTTGGCGTTGATCAATCCCTGAGTGATGCGCCATGTATTCGACTCCATTAAGCATCGTTGGAGGTGACTGAATGCATATCTGGCCTCTACAATGACTCGCGGTGGCCTGCCGATGTATCGAGCCAGTGGTACTATCCTCCCAGACAAGTGTGGTACCAATTTACCGACCGCGGAGGATAGAAGACTTAGTGGGCCATGGGCGCGGGAATCGATTCCACGTGTGTGCCGCAGTGGCGCCTCCAACCACTGCCCCACACACGCCCCGCCAATAATCTATAGTGACAATATTATTAGTTTGTACAAAAGCCGTTTTTGTATTACTGATAGTTATCGGCTAACCGAAGTTGTCAACGACCTATGAGAATAATTACCCTACCAAATGCTCTTACGCCGTCTTAGCGTCGACCATCAAAGTTCCATCTTCGATAACGTTCTACTGATTCATTGCTGATTAGTTTAGTTGCATGCTTGTATACAATCAATGAAAAACCTGATCGTACGAATTTTATGTTCAGATCACCAATCTAACAGCTACAATGCTTTTCCATTGCTCTGTGTGGATCAGAATTTGATGAACACTACCGCGAAATACTTTCATATGCCAACCTCGACTTCCTCAAAAATACGGTAGCCGCCAAAGCGATAGATATTCGACACCAGAACAACAAACACAAAAGTGGATAGCGAAAAAATGATAAGTGATGGGATTGCGATAACCCAATATTTCGCAGGCACGTAGGTTATACCTGAAAAGAATCCTCAATGAATCCATTAAATTCAAGTAGCAAATACTACTGTAGAAATTCTCAATGTCCTCACCTAAATGCTTTAAAATTGGTGTTGGAACAACAGCCCACAGAATATACAACGTCAAGAAACAGATAGACGATATATAAAGAGCAAAACCATATATGCCTGTAACAAGTAACGACGATGATAAAATCTATCCTCTACTAATATCAGATAGACAAAAGTAGGAGAAACGGACCACGAGCAGGTAGTGGATTTGGAGTATGAATGTCTTCCACAGCTTCACGTGTTGGCATTAGCCAATTAACATTTATACAATTACTACAAATTCGACCCATCAATGTACACAAAACACAAAAAAATAACAACAGAAAACGCCGTACAACAAAATGTAGTACGATATGGAATGGATTCACCTTTCAGTTGTCACATTTAGTCGAGTACCTATTACTTTATACAAATATAATTGCACCTTCAAGCTGTTAACAATAATCATCACATAATGTCCAGATATAACCAGTTACGGACCAGCAGCATCTCACCGGTTAGAGCTCATTTCCACTCATCATCCGCAGTATCGTGTCCTTCGTTATGTCCACTATATCCATCCTCATCATCCTTCCCAAAGGATCCCACTCGCATTTTTGAAGGACCGTCAACAGAGGTCGCCCCAGCAATTGCTAAATAAACAATTCACTCTCTGCAAAGAAAAAATCCGCATGACATCTTCATAGTGTGAATCAAGCGTTTATCAGGTTATAGCGTTGGCTACCACACTGTAGTAATTAGACCAGCTACCTGTTCTTCTCTTTTTACAGCAATCGTGAGGTTGTTATTCACCACACCTTTAGTTCCTTACAAATTTAACGCATACAACACAACGGTAGCCGACTTTTCGGCAGAATCGCCTTCTTCAGAGCCTGCAAGGGTACGCTAATATGTGATTTACAGTGTCAAACGCTTCAACAGCACAAACAGAAAGGTGAAAATCTGAACGATAATTATACAACCACTGGCTTCTCGAAAAACTCACCGTTTTTTACCTGCATTCCACCGAGGAAGAACAGCCGCTGTCGCTTAGAGTCGCATATGGCTGACTACTGCACCACATCACATCATTAATCAATTCTGAGATACATGGCTATATCACGCGTTATCTCAGTGTATTCCTCCCTGCTATTCATTCTCGGATTTTTGGCTTTTATCCAAGAAGCCACGAGAAATCTGCGCGCTGGTGTTTTCGTCTCCTGTGCGAGGATAGCTACTTTTACATGAAAATCTTTTACGCTATGTTTATGTATCCTATGCGTGCCTTGTTTCGATTTTCGTTTGCCATCTAGGTTCTCTTTAATGCGGATACATAAAAGTCGTTTAGTCGATATATTCGTCTCCGCAAGTACTACAAGAAATCAGGTATATCGTACCTGAACTCGTGCAGTCGTCGTCTCTACCGTAAGGGCAAATTGTGCAATCTGGTGTTTCACACAGACGGTCATACAGGTAGTTACGAACTACTCGACGACGTAGAGTGGCCGGTGGTATTTCAACTATTGCTACCGATTCCTCTGGATCCGCCCTTCTTAAGAATTGCTTCATCGCTACACTTATTTCATCGCTAACGAAGAGCAAGTTAAACCGGATTTTGTTTCGGCCAAACCCTTCGCTTTGGGAAGACACTTTCCATCTAAACTTATCTCGTGAAGTTACTGTTTCGTAGCCATTTGAGACGGCTATTTCTCGAGCCAAGTTGCGCGATTCTTCCTTCAGTTCCCTACTTGTGGACACAGAGGTGGCTGTTCGAAACATGTTTCTCGCAAACGCCCTCTTTGTGTGTGAAGGGTGGGAAGAAAGGAAATGAATGAGATGTTCTTGTTACTTGGCTTTTGGTACCACTTTGTCATGTAACCGCTACTTGATAGGTTTTTTGAACGTTTAGAAATTGAAGCAGGTTTTTTCTCGGTTTCTCCCGGGTGAACTTAATGTTCTCAGACTGTTCGTTCAATAATTCGAAGCATTCGTCCATCTCCTCCTTCGAAAACTGGGTTTTTCGAGACGCCGGTGATCATGTAATTATTTTTCAGATTTTCATCTTTCTGCCCGCGTTGTTGAAGCGTTTGACCTAGTAAATTACATATTAGTGTACCCTTCCAGGCTCTGGAGAAGGCGATATTGCCGAAACGTCAGCTACAATTGTGTTGTGTGTGTGTGTGTGTGTGTGTGTGTGTGTGTGTGTGTGTGTGTGTGTGTGTGTGTGTGTGTGTGTGTGTGTGTGTGTGTGTGTGTGTGTGTGTGTGTGTGTGTGTGTGTGTGTGTGTGTGTGTGTGTGTGTGTGTGTGTGTGTGTGTGTGTGTGTGTGTGTGTGTGTGTGTGTGTGTGTGTGTGTGTGTGTGTGTGTGTGTGTGTGTGTGTGTGTCTGTGTCTTTGTATGGAAGTAAACGTATGCTGTTTAACAACCTCGCGATTGTTGTAAAAAAGAGAACAACAGATTTATAATCCAATTCCGAGGTTAATAGAAAGCCACTCCTGGGAACTGTTAAAAGATGTACCAGCTAGACTAGCTATATTTTTATTAACATTGACACCGGAACCACATAAAATGCTCCCGTTTGATGTGTCCTACTATCCACACTACCATTTGTCGCGTTTAAACATACTCAAATTTAGCGAAATTTATTAAGTGAACCCTACACAAAAGGAAAGGCGAGGCCAAATATCTCAATGTAACCTTTTCTCCTTGCCTCTAGCGCTTTTGCTAACGACGCCATCAAATCATTACCACGGGATGATTTGCTCTCTGACAAGGCTGAAGAACTGAGTGATTCACTTTCCTGAAAAGCGAACATGAAAAGCAGATAGACACAATGATCATACGAAAACTAAAAAGTAACCAACCACTTGTGCAGTGCGACGAGAAGAACCTATGCTCCTTAACTTGGCTTTACTGGCGCCGCCAGCAGCACGAATTGCAGCCATTAGATCGGACCTGTAAACACTAAAAAAAGAATTATGAGTACGATTTAGTAAGATAACTGTAAACCAAACCTATCAATTGATGGTGTCGATGTGGATTGCAGAATTGGAGAAACAGCAGACAACGGCATGATTGGAGGAGGTGGTGGAGGTTCTGGATGCGCTGTGAGTGACGGCGGTAGTGTGAGATGTGGAAGCGGTGGAGGTGGAGGTGGTGGTGGTGGTGGAGGAGGACCAGGAGGAGAAGTTTCGTTTGGCACTACCACTTCAACAAAAATCCCTGGTTCTAAGGATGGCACAGTCTCGGCAGAAAGGTGTTCCCGTCCTTCAGCATTATGACTCGATTTCGAAATATTGCAGCTTGGAGCTAAGTTTGCTGAAAAAAAAGTGTAGATAATCTTTTCCCTCAAATCTACCAACTTCCTAAGCTTGTAGATCAATACTAATCCAATTAAGAAAGAAAGCAAGTACACAACTGAAAATAGTTAAAACGCTTGGAAGATGGAAGTTGGTAATAAACAAGCACTTAAAATGTTGTTTTCAATACAATTTCCATAATTTCTTACAAAACCTATATACATTTGATATTAACCAACATTTATCCACATTGGTGTTGTGAGGCCCTTCCTTAAAATCACAGTCATTAAGTGCATTCAATTTTTCGTCTGTAATTCCAAAAGTGGCGAACGTCAATGGCGCGATACCATAGTCCGACAACGTCAAATCTTGGGCAATTCCTAAATATAGAGTACTGCAATTAAAATCTGGAATACAATATCGAGTTCTTACGGATAAAAAAAAGAAAAAGCGTTCGCGCTGATTAATCCCTGAAAGATGCGTCATGCATTCGATTTCATGGATTAGTGGAAGTGATTAGGTGCATCTCTGGCCTATAGAAGGACACGCGGTGATCTCCTTAGGTATCACTTCAGTGCTAGTGTAGTTCCAGCGAAACCTAGCACCGATCTGCTGATCCTAGAGGGGTAAAAGGTTGTTAATGGGTCTGCGACGATAAATAGAAGAAACGAGCACGTGTGTATTTCACGGCGCTTTTAACGACTGCGCTACACATGCGCTATTCTTATAAATAACTAGATTGATACCAGAGCTCAGCATTCATTTTTGTGAAATCACAATCTAACAAAAGAACCTGGCAAATCTGGGAGAATATCAGGAAGATTTAGATCTTCAATAGGAGCTGATTCAGGTATGTATTCAAGCGGATCCCTCACTTCACCATAATTTCCATCAATAGCCGATGCATCGCATATAGCGTGATCACTGAAAAAATGGTATCGAAGCAAGAATCTTAAATTTTAACATGTAACGGAGCAATACCCTCCCAACGGGTTACCGCCTCATCGCAGGTAAGAGGTATTCCTAGGTGTCGGGTTGTGATGTGCAGCGTGGAGATTCACCTACCAATATCTCTGAAGCTGAGGAGTCCGGAGTTTCCATCAGGAAGCTCAGCTAAGAGTAAACCAATATCATGATTCACCACCGTTCTGGCAACTAACTAATCACGTGGCAAATCTCTCTCTGGTTCACAATGGCGGCGACTGCCCGTGAGGGCTACAACCTGGAGCAGACTTTGGCCTGGCTGACCACGGGACTCCAAGAAACCACAATAGCCAAACCAGCAAAACTCCGAAAATGGAAATTACGCTGAGGCCCGCACAACCAGTGAAGACGGGCCATCCAAGTGTCAAAGTAACGGAGTAATACAAATCTTACACTTGCCCATTGATAATAGCGCCTTTCCACTTTGAAAACGAGTATTTTGGTTGACAGTGAACTTCATTAATTGAGAGATAAACTGTTAAATGGCACAGATCGCTTCCAATAAAAACTTTTTCACTTTCCAATGAGAAAGTCCCAACTTTTGACGTGCATAAAACATATTTTCTAAAGTTCTTTTCCGTCCAGTACAGCTTATCTACGCCGTTTAATAGCTTAATTAACGTTAAAAGGAAAAGTACCCCGACATGACATCACTCCTTTCATGGCAGACGAATTCAATTCGCTTAGATGATTTATTTCCGAATACAAGCTCATCCGTACCGCTATAAAACATGTCAGCGAACGACAGAACTTTCCTTGAGACTTGTTTATCTGGAACAATGATTAAGAAAATAAACCAATCAATGGACCATTCTGCCATTTACGCTACATGAACACAAAACCTTTCAGAGAAATATCCGGATTTTTTCGCAACAAATGACTCGGAAGATAGAATCGCTTGCGCTCATCCAGCTCCTGTTCAATATCTACGACATATGGAGGTCGCAATTTCGGCTTGAAGACATCTAGGGTACAACAGTAGTTAGGTAAAAATCCAACAAAACACAGACTGTAGTGGAAGCCTGATTAAGACGAAATAGATATCATTCTTGTAGACGTAACTAGTATAGTAAGCAGAGCTAGATAGTTAACGGCACAGTGTATCAAAAAAAAAAAAAAAATCTGTCATTAAATTTAACCACTCTAAAAGTGGCAACCAATCGGTCGCCCTAGGAACCACAAGATGATTCCAAAAATAACCCACGGAGTTCTTAGGGAAAAGGCTTATTTTCCTATTTGTACTGGCTTGTCAATTATCTACAACTTATACATGGTGCCATGCTCTGATCAACAATTGAAACACAACTAGAATCCAAACCAAGGATTTCGGTAGTGAAATGGGTGACATTTTATTTCCCGGAAAGGGTGTTCGCGGGTTCGGATTTGGCCTAGGGTTTGAGTTTAGCAAATATCTCAGCACCATTGTGGTTGTATCATACATTATATCCTGACGTGAAAAATTGTAGTAGGCAGTACATAAAAAGTTGACATTGTGATTTCGACAACTTTCACCTTAACTGGGTTCATTGCCGATTTGGGCTCCCCAAATCAATGGGCAAAGGGTGATTGCTGATGGAGCTGATCGATAGAACTAGCTGGGAGACAGGCGAAACGAAGGACCCGCATTGGTGTGGTGGTGAACGCGTTACTCTCCGGAAAGGACAATAGCGCGTTCGTTCCCCACTATAGAAACCTGCGGTCCAGAGTTTTGCAAATATCTCAGCAACGTTGTGGTTGTATTTCGCTTGTAACACGTGCCGTGAAAATTGTAGTAGCTAGTGAATAAAAAATTAACATTTCCTATTATTACTTTTAACGGCAGAAATGTTGTGAAATACAACCACAAAGATGCTGAAATATTTGCAAAACATGAACCCCAGCCAGATCGAAGCGCGATGGCGCTCTTTGGGAGTACACGTGCTACATACGACACCAATGACGCTCTCGTTCTGCCTTCTCGCAACCTGTTTTCTACCAAACGGCGCGTTAACAATCACCCTTCGACCTGAGTGATCTAAGGAGCAGAAATCGAAAAAAAACAGAAGCGAATATCTCAGCATCATTGTTGTTGTATTTTGAATAATACCCTATCATGAAAAGAGAATAATAGGTAGTAAATAGAAAGTTATACATTGAAACACAACTGTTTATACTATCAAATTGCCTAGAATACTAAGGTCTAAGGAAAAAAAATATGAACTCCATTTACAAACTTCCTAATATAAACAAACAATAAAGAACAAGAAAGCAAAATTCTGCACCTCCCTATTCAAACGATTTCTAAAATCGTTAAAAAAACTTTCTCAAGTAAATATCCTTATAAATGTCACCATTTTTGCCGTTAGTGACAGGAATCATTAAGCCTTGTGCGGGAACATAATCCGGAGCAGGAAAATGCGAAGGGCACTTCAATACAACGGAGGTGTTCATCTGAATAACACTATTCATAAGACTAGAGAAGTGAAATCAATATACGGGCAACAAATAATTCTCAGTTTATCAAACTGAAGCCATAAAATCGAAAGAAAAGCTAGCCACGCAATTTCTGAGCAACCAAAATTTCCTCAAAAAAAAATGGCTTCGAAACAATTTTGGCTTGGAGCAAAAAAATTTCATATACTTTAGTGAATAAGTTTCTAATTATTCAATGAAAGTAGTGTGAAGAATGCAGGAACTACCCAAAAATCACAGAACAGCTTACAAATCCTTACGCTGAACAATCCCAACTCAACTAACTTGACGAAGATATGAAACCTTCCGTTGTACCCGTTTTAGCCGCGACTCTAATCCTTTATATGTGGTCTTCAATTGCTCCGCTCTTAAGGAAACACGATCGAATAGTAAATCTGCTGCCTGATATAATCGTGAAAATAAGGAAATCAACACGGAAATCCATAAAATAACTAACGTTGAAAGAGCAAATAAGATGAACAACCTGCTTGAACGTATGAAAGTTTGCATGGATGCGGAAAATGGTCTCCTCTTGGTCAAGGTCAGCAGGAGCAAGATGAATCATGCCTGCTACAAATCAGAAGTGGAACATAAACTGGAACTACCTTGAACAAAAATCACTTTGAAAAAAAATATTATCTACTAAGGTGTGAACTCATCAATGGAATATACGTAGATAAAACTACAAATACAAAATTACAATCGTTGAGCTTAAGTTTATCGCAAAAACAGATCCAGTTATAAACAAAGTAACACAATTCTCAATGAAGGGAATATATCAATCAGAGACCAACTTTGATAGAAAACCCGACTATTTCTCCACTAATCTGCGAATACGCTCATAAACATGCCTCGATACATTTAAAGACGCATTGATGGGTGAAAGGCCAGGTTCATGCAATAATGAGAATGCTGCCAATGAAAAATAAGTGTGCAGAAGATCTGTAAGATAAGATGAAGGATTAAACAAAAATCGGCTGCAAACTGGCTACCATAATGTGTCGTCAACATACCTGGTGATCCCGATTCTTCAGGAATCTTGCAGAATCCGCCTAGATTTTGATCCTGCGCAACTAAAAGGAAGGAGCGCAGTCTTTCCTTGTCCATCAAGTGATGCGCATCTAAAATCTAAACACAAGAAATTAAAATTTTTCAAAAGGAAATGGTTTTGTTGGCAATCGATAATCGATATAGATCTAGTTTTGACATATCGCTCACCTCTAATGTGGCACCTATCCAAAAGGCATAACAACTATCATCAGCTTTATGAGCTCTACCATGAAAACCCTCATCTTGCTTCCATAGTGCCCATTTAACTAGTCGTTTAATATCTTCTCTGGATAAAACTGAACCGTCCCAAAGGCGGTTAGCAAGTGATAGTGAAGCTATTGCGCAAAAGGTGGATCCACCTGTAAAAGTTCGAAAGGCCCATAAGTTAGTACAGCCAAAAGTTCATTCATTAGCAAGTTTCATCGTTTTTTATTTATTTATTTTTTACATGACCCGTCTTCACGCCTACTGTGCGGATCCCAGCATTTCCCACATTAGATTCGTTTCCTCGCACACAATATGTCCACGAAGATCTCCCAACTTTGACGTGTGACCTTAGTTGCTACTTGACGACTTTTCATTTCATCTTGAACGTCGTAGAATGCTCGTCGAGCAATTCTCCCTGGAGTCCCGAGATAGCCGAGCTGGAGTGTTCTCAGTTGGATTGCAGAGCAATTTTTTTCCAGATAAGGTCGGTACCAATTTCCCAACCCTGGAGAGATGAGAGACCTGGTTGGCCAGGAGCGGAATCAAACTAGCACATCAAACTAGCACCATACTCGTTATGACGAACATCACCACCACCGCGTTATCCGTACCCGCAAGCTCCATACACTTCTACACCTCTTAATATAAAGCGTCCCTAAAGGGAACGATGAGTATCAATTATCAACAAAAAAACTGCCGCCTTTTCATTCATTCATTATTCACGATAACAAGTCATTAATTAGCAAAAGTTTCCCATCAAATGAACATAATTAGACAAATGCACCTCCCAACGGTTTACCGCTACATCGCGGCTGAGAGGCGTTCCTAGGTATCGGCCTGCGATGTACAACGGAGTGATTCACCTCTCCAGCAGAATCTCAAAAGCTGAGAAGAAGTTCGCCGTTTCCATCAGGAAGTCCCACCAAGAATAAAGAATACCACGATCCATTATGTGGTGGTGACAACCTCGGGCAGACTTTGGACTGGCTGATCTAGGAACTCCAAGGAACCACAATTGCTAAACCAGAAAAACTTCGAAGAAATAGGATTTACGCTGGCGCACGCACAATCAGTGAGGACAGGCCATCAAAGTAAGTAATTACTAATCCAAGATAATGCAAGCCTTGACGGTATAACACACCATGACTTTCGTCTCCAGGGCTTTGTCCAATACCTCCGTCGTAATTCAAACTACCTCGTATGAAACGTTTTAGCAATGACCATTTGATGCAAGAATAATCTTGGAGAATGTGACTTATTGCAACTGCGCAGAAAACGAATCGCATATCGCTTTCAGAACCGTATCCCTCACTCCAAAAGCTGAAAAAAATCAAGATAAAATTGCATAACAGCACAAAATAATTAACGTTTAAATAAGGACAAAATACCTTCCATCATCTCTCTGGGATTTCCTTACCGCTTCAAGCATAGCCGCCCTATCTACACCTTTCAAATCATCACCAAGAATTGCAAGGCACAGAAGAGCGCTGAACTTGAAATTAAAGAACGGAAAAAGTATTTATCTGTTTCGGTCAGCAGAAAACAAGTATTTTACAGCTAATGTTGGATCATCTATATAGTTGCGCTTCAAATGCAAAAGGTAGTGAAGTAAGAAGACATGCTAGAGTCAAAAATGAGATTACTAAGAAAGCACTACCTGTATGTCTGCGCCAAATTTGATGTGATATAAGCATCTGCATGACCTAACGCGATTCCCAGAGATCCTCGAAAGCCGCAGAATTTCCCTTCAAATAATATATGTTTTCTACAAATGACTTCTCATATTGAACGAATGCCTTTATATTAGTACATCAAAACATTCAGGAAATTGTGAGACTTTATTAGCGCAATCCTGTGACAATGAAATAGAAACAAAAGAACCATACAATAAGAAAGGTTGAAGTTAGTACAGTAAAATATTTCACAGTACAATAAGCACTCTCATTGTCAAGATACACCCATTTTGTCCATTGAGTCTTTCCATACGTCATTAATGATCGAAGGTAAAACTGCTTCTGGATGCGAAGCTTGCAGCAGCTCGAAAGCCTGACATTCCTTATACACCTCCTTCCTCAACGGATTCCAACTATTGTATTTCGAAGGAAGTTCGCTAACTTCTAATGCTACATCGAGCTTAGTAGAAAGTGAAAACTCTGGACGATGTTCTCCATCAGGTAGTCTCTGGCCATATTCCTCTTTTTTCGTCATGTTGTCGAAGAAATGCTCCACTCTTTTCCGACTCAACAACCACATTTCCTTCAATTCACTGCTCTGAATTTTGCCATAACGCATCGACTGGAACCAAATGCTCCCATCACTTAGCGCCCTTAGTAAGAAATCGGTCGGTCGTCCACAATCGTCTTGGTATTCTTGCACAACGGCCATCCCCATTACTGGATAACGAGCAACTCTATCTTTGTTGTAAAGTGAATATCTCATAGTTTTGTTAATATCAGAACAACTTCCTACTAAGTGAATTGGTAAAATAGATGACCATATTTCATTTTCATGAATATATAGTCTCGAAACGGAGACATCTGTGAGCAAATGATCGAGCAAGTAAACTGAAACAACGTGTCCATTTCCTTGAGGATCTGCTACGGGCGAAGTAGGGAGAAGCACATGCGAACCGTATGGGATGGTGTGAGGAAGTTGGAGGATAGGATTTTTAGGAAAACGATCATCGCAGAGATAAGCGGAATGTGAAGTTATAATGAAGATGTTATGTGGATGTTCCGGCAGAGAGCGAATATGTTGAATATGAGGACGATCAACTGGTCGATCAGGAACATATGCTGCGTTCTCCAATGCACCCTAAATGAATGACTTTCAACTTTATTGCTAGCTAGTACAACATCATAAATAATTATATGGATTCTACCACTCTAGGTACACAGAGGGCACGAAGTCATAATGGTGGTGATTTTCAAGTGACTATCCGGATCCTAACGCAGCAATCGAAAACATCTACGCGAAAGACTCTTGAGGCGCATTGGACAAATTTCAAAAATCTAGAGATGAATCGGAAAGACAAGTGCCTCCCTATCACATGTAATGTAGTACCGTATTTCAAAATGATTTTTTGAGTTGGGTGCGTCTCGCTCACCATCCAATGCACAGGTCAGTCTCTCGTAACAGCACGTTAACTAGTCATTTTGATCAATACGGTGCTTATTTATGTGCTTGGTATTCATTAATACTTTAAATATTCCACCGAATATTGAGCTACTGTTACATAGAATTATATGAATTGTCTCACAATAGCCTCTCTGTTAGAATCAGCAAAACATATTCGCAAAAACTGAATTAACGAAGGCTACGTTGGCTTTGATAACTGCCAGCCACACATAGTTCAATGTAGGAGTATGGAAATTAATATCGTTTTTGTCGTCCTGCTCTTTTTGAGCAATATCTTATTTAACTCTTCTATGTGGTTTTTAACGTTTTTTTCCGCTCTGACTATGCAAGGTTTGAACAGACGCATTATTTTCAAGGCCTCAAGAGATGACCCACATGCGGGTCATGCCGGCCAAAGTGACCTTCTCCAGTAAGTGATCCCGTACTCTATGCTGTAAATTTCGCTCTAAAATTGGGTTTCTGTGTGCTCTTTATTGGAAATTTCTATGTTTCTCATATCATACATTCATCTTTATGTCCTCCTAAGCATTTTTCTAGCTCTTGTAACATTTCCGAAGTAGAAATCAATGTTTTGCTGTTTTTTATACTCGCCGGTTCCATTGAATTAATTTCAATTATCACAGCGATCGGAAACAAAATAACAACCGAATATTGGCCAAAATGTGAACTGTGCAGACTTGAATCACGTCTGCGGCAAATCAAGTAAGTTTCATTTTTCGGCAAACTTTTTCTTGATCGGGAACCAAGCGATGGAATCATTTGTGCTTAAAGTTGATGAAGAATCCGAAATCTATGAGAGGAAAAACCCACAAATAAGGACAAAAGAAGAATAAGTCGTGGGAACCGACAACTAATTAAAATATGAAAACGTTTACTAACCCGTGCCTCCTACTCACCCTTTAAGATCGTCATTATAATTTTAACCTATTATTTGCCGCCTTTATTTTTAATGGCAGGATATATATTGCGAAATATAACTTCAATGATGCTGAGATATTTGCAAAACTCCGGACCACGGGTGTCTACGATGTGGAACGAACGCACTATTGTCCTTTCCGGGGAGCAGCGCGTTCTCCACCACACCAACCACACCATGCGGGTCCTTCGCTTCGCTTGTCATTATTTATTTCCCTATGGTTTTTAAATAGTACGTCATATAAGCATATGGCCTTCGATTTTAAAAGTCGGTCTCGTAGCATATTCATTACTACCCATTCCACACTACACCTACGATCATCACAATAATTCGGAAGGGAAGGAAGAAAAACCCACAACCGGTGAGGAGATCAAAATACTCATTAGACCTTGACTAAAGATAGCAAATGTCAGAATGCCATCGAAATATTGAAGTTGTGATGCTGCCCAGACTTGCTTTCCTCTTCTTATACTACTCTGTTGAACTGTTGATTTACCATCATTCAAAAAAAAATACAAGATGTTATGAGCGAGAAAGCCTATACGAGAGCACTGGGCAGAGCAGAACGAATTTTTAGCAAAAACAATGAAATCTCACAGGTCATATTTAGAGAATTGGCAATAGCCTGCGTGCGACAAGGCTTTGGCGCCTTTTCACGACCAAGTGGTATTCTTCAATACATCCTGTATATGAGACGCAAATATGGCATCGAGTATCAGGCTTGGGATTGGGCAGAAAGTACAGATGACTTCACGGTCCAAACCTATTCGAGTTGATTCAAGTGAGCAGTACAAGCGTCTACATCGGCAAAAAGTCATTGCCTCGAATGTTGCGATCAATTTTTGAGGAAAAAGAGATGGTGTATTGGGTGTTGTAGAAAACCAAATGGATTTTACGACACCAAATTTGCTGCAGTCCGATCGAAGTAGGTGCGAAAAAGCGATGCCGTGTGGCCAATCGCAGCCGATGTCGAGATGGCTGGAAGTATACCATATCACATGAGCGACAGGAATATGAAGTTGAGATATACGTCAACGACCAATGATCAGAGACGTTCGCATTCTGCACAACAACCAGTGAACGACAGCCATTAGCGAATGGATTTCTTGAGATATCAAATGCACAGAAGGAAAACCGTCGAACTGATGTTTGGGATTCTTCACAAACATGGTAAAAGAATAGTATGATTTTTAGAGAGTCCCTAAGGCAATCTCAATGGGCTACATTCGCACGTGACCATAAAATCAAACAAATCGCGTAGAACTCAGGACATCGAAGTTGTGTCTGGAATGGAAATCGTTAGGTATTGTAGGATCCAGGACGACATTCTGCTATCAATGACGACCTCTTGAATAGGTCAATTGTCACAGAACCATGCACACCGCTTTGATAGCTGACACATTTGAAACAGTTCAGTTGAATAAGAAGGATCTCGAAAAATGGTCATTAGATATTGCAAAAACGCAGTGATAAGTCATTTTAAGAACTACCAAAATGCATTCGATATTACACCACACGACGTTCAGCACTAAACTGGATTGTGATGAAACAACGCATCACTTCCTGAAACGAAATTCGCAGCAAAAGGAGGTTATCATGTCTTTTTCGAGCTCGACAGATAGAAATAGCCATTGGAATTCTTCGAATCTTAACTAAAGCACTACAGTACGTAGCCCAGAAATCGAAGCAATGAATTAAGAATCACTACGTGCGCCACCCTACTGATAAATCGGAAAGATTTCAAGAGTTTCAGTTTCAAAAATTAATTGAAATGAAAATGCTCCAAAATGAAATAAAAGAACTCCATATCTCAACGACTAAAACGTTTAGACTTTAACGGCGGTGACAACAAATTTTCGTCGACCACCGCGTTTTTTGGTGACTAATGTGGTCAAGGAGTTGATAATTCGGTACATTTATAGAACTCGATCTTATCTAACGTCATTGTGGTAAAAGTTTGCTTAAAGTGTTATTTTAATCTTAAAATCATCCAAATTTTCAAAAAATCCAAAGCACATTTTAAATTTATAGATTTTTCTAGTGCAAACTGCTCGGAACATCAGTGATGAATTGTATGACTTCATTGCGCTATGACATTAGACATTAGCCAAGCGGAAAGTATGCTTGCGGACTTTGATAAAGCGTGTGGAAAGATTGGTCTTCGACTAAATCTCAAGAAAACGCTGTTCATGAAGAACGGATTGGTTTCGTTTGCACCATCCACGCTCAACGGAACGAATATCTCCGAATGCTCCAGTTATGTCTATCTAGGTAGGGAAAGAAATATGATGAACGACTTAGCTCCAGAGCTGAGCAGAAGGAAACAAGCGACTTGGGGAGCTTTCAAGAGCATCGAGGATGTAGTGAAGAGAACAAAGAACACCCGACTCCGTGCCCACCTTTTCGACTCAACGGTTCTTCCTGCCCTAACGAATGCGTCAGAAACCTGGTCGCTAAGCAAGCAGGATGAAAGATCACTCAGCGTTATCGAACGCGCTGTCGAAAGGACGATGCTAGGAGTATCCCGTTTCACACAAGTAGGGGATGGGATCCGATGTTAGTGACTGGATTCTTCGGGATGTCAAACGTACTGCAGGAAGACCACCGACCCGATGGTCAGAGTTCTTCATGAAAAGCCTGGAAGAAAGATATGATGCTCGACGAGTCCCTAAAGCGAGCAGAACCCACGGAGTACTCTTGCACGCGATAGGGAAAAATGGAGGATTTACTGGCGCTCGCTCGAGTCACTCGACGATCAACGGGACTACAGGTGATATAGATGATTGCGCTATGTTGTACGAAATTCCGCTGGCTGGATTGATGCACGAGATACGAGCCCTGACAAAAAAAAAAAAAAAGCGGAAAGGTAGGTTTCGCAGGCTACGGAAAATCAGAACTTGGTCTTGGTTTGGAAGAAGAACTCATACCCTGCAGGCAAAAATCTGCAGACTAACTCTTTTATCCAGCTTAATATGAAGTTCACTGTGAGCTAAGGTACTATTACCTAAGGCGAAAGACGCAAATATCTTCAAACAAGGATGAATTATAAATGACTTGTCTCATCGGTAATGTGTTCATAATCTTATTTCCACTAACGAATTTGATAATGAGTTAAAGAGTCCGAGTTTGTGGTTGAAAATTAAAAAGAAAGAGAGAAGGTAAAAAAAAAATCCACATTGTGTTTCGGATGATTGACTGAAGTAATCAAACTACAGGAAAAAAATGTTGGGCTTAATGTTTAAAATTTATAGTGAGATATAAGACAAAATAGGAAACGAAATCTCTGAGTTGCATTTAGCTCAGCACCACAGCACCTTCTTGGACAGTTCGGGTACACTAAATATGACTGTAGAATTGATAACACTATCTAGGCGAAGGTCCAATGTCCGCACTTCATAGTCAGAAGACGCAAAAACAACACGGGGATGATCGCTATGCGATAATGCCTAAAGATGTTTACTAAGAAACACTAAAAAGATGACGAAGAGAACAGTGCCAATCTGGAGAAAACCTTTATATCATTGCAGTAGCTCTTTGTCCGGGATAATGGTGATCCCACTGGTCCATTCCACACCGTACCGCCCATATCACACAATGTTACATTACCAGGAAGTAGAACGTTTTCTTCGAAACATTGAACCGAACTCTATTAAAAATTACATCTCTATTAATTACTATTGTTTTCTCCTGATAAAAAAAATAAAAACAAAAGTTGCCAGAAAACACAAAGTATTTCTTTACCCTGAAAACACGGACAATTTCTGCAGTGCTCGGTTTTACGACGCTCAGATGACGCTTACATCGCACCCAAAGTTCTTTGCCGTTCATATGACAAACTCGCAGTTCCTGTATCGGGCTTTCCATACTTAATTCGCAGCAAATTTTGTCATCCGAAGATAGAACTCCGTCCTTCACCTATGTAAAACATCCAGAGCTTCATTGAAGTAAAATTCTAATTACATAGATGTAGTCATCTAAACTTGGTCGTAGAGTAATCCACCGACCTTTATCTTGAACTCCTGGATTAAATTTTGACCGATATACTCAGAAGTAGTCCACAATGCCATTTTTTTCACACTTTGTCGCCTGACAGCCAGTAAGTTTACATTAGTCAATAAAGTACTGTCCATATCAGATCGAAAATTTCCAGGTGGCCGACGAACAGCAACCTACTCGAATGACAAAAATAACTTTTATCGAGAAATGAGTAGTCCTATATGTACAGTTTGTTTGGTTTATGTACGAATTTGTAGTTTGCTTTTCCACAATTCTGAAACTATAGGGATGCTTTCTAGGTTGATCTGCAGACTTTAAAACAAAATATGGATAAACTTCAAAATGGATCACCAAAATTTGTACAACCTGCACAAAATATCTTGCTTTTTTTCTACTTGAAAGGAAATATATACTTACGGTACGGTTTCAGTACTAAGGCAAAACCACACAGAAATTCATTTTTTCTAGAATGTCAAAAAGAAAAAACGACTTTCCAGTAATTCCTGTAAGCAGCTACTTGTAAAAAAAAGTTCAACAATACGAATCGGTCCCTAAACTAAGCAGCAGGATTGTGGTCAGATTTGGACCTATTCTCAAACACTTTCTGGACAATAAAACTGAAAAACTCTATGGCATCATATATGGCAGAAAAGATTTAGATATATAGTGAAAAGGATTTAGCCTTTTTTAACTTTAGGAAAACAAAATTCAGCTCAAATCGATTGATTGATTCAGAAGAATACTAATTTAAACAGCTACCAAATCATTAAGAAGCAAACACGTTTCTTTAAAAGATACAATGCAGATTTGCTATAAAATAACGATGAGATTTTGATGCTTTGGAACCCATAACTCGTCGTTTCTTCTCGTTTTTTCCTTTTTATTGAACATGCTAGAATCCACCCAATAGAACACAGTGAACTCCACAAGAAAACTTTTACAGAAACATGGGCTCGAATTGTCATTGGGGAATGCTTATTATTTATAAAAATATGGTGAAACGTTACGAAATGGAGGTGATAGTCCTTATGTAACAAATGAAACTAGTGAAATATTACTAAAAAGTACAACTATAACTGTAAAAAACATGGTAACATAATTCCTTCAATTACAAACATACTCACCTTAATCGGTCTGGGTGGCAAAATTGGTTCAACGAAACCAGAGATCACGGGTGCAATTGGCCTCTTCCAATACGCAGCAAGGTTATACTGTGGTATGTTTTCTCCCGACTCATGGTTCGTTAACATACCACCGAATCCTCGCCATCCATAGTCAGCCAATCCGAAGTCTCGCAACTTCGGTTCATAGTATAGAGCACTCATTTACGATAAATACAGAGCTACAATATACATCACAGAAAATGACTAATCCGATCTAGCGATACAACAAAATTAATTAAACAGTACCATAAACTTAAGCAGAAAAATGCAGCAAAAGGTTTTCAGAGCTGTTATTAACTCCGGTTTTTAACCCCTCTTTTACAATTCTGTTAACTGGTTTGCTTTTTCAAAACAGGAACCATCAAAAGAACGATGCAACATATACGCCATTAAAAAAATGATGAATATCTCGGCGCTGATGTATCTCTAAGGGACGCGCCATGTATTCGACTTCATTAAACATCGATGGAGGAGAATGAATGCATATTTGCTTTTTACAACGACCTGGTGTGGTCTACCAATGTATCGAACGACTACTGCTATCTTCCAGACAAGCGTTGCACCAATCTGCCCACCTCGGAAAAATAGTAGGCTTGATGAGCCTGGGGTGCGGAGATCGATCCCATGGGTACTGCACAGCACCTACGACCAATGCGCTATACGCACCCACCACGCAGCATAGTAAAGACGTATTTTTTACACTTCACGCTTCACTTCTTCGTATACACAACTGGTTGTTGATGTGACAATAACTAGCGAAGTCCTTCGAATTAGACAAAAACCAAAAAAAAAAATTGAAAACTGAAGTGTAGAGCACCTAGTATATATAAAAACCGCAAAATAACCTGTGCACCGCTTATAGATGCTCATGCCAGACTAACGGGCATTCTGTAAATCCTAATGGATTAAACACTGTCATGGGTGTTTCTCATATTGTCATGATCTGTTATCATAAACCGCCTGTCCTCATTTCTTTAATAATTATAACTCAAGTCTTTGACGTGGCGCGGTTCTCATCCTATAATAAATACACTGGGGTCGATTGGAACATCAATAGTTGGAAAGAACTCAAAATTTTCTCAAATAAAAAAACAGAAGCAATTCACAGTAATAAGCAGAATGGAAGCACAACCCGTATTTTCAACTATAGCCAATAATCACGTTCCTCTAACAATATGTCAATCCATTCCATAGGAGTTCGAGTATTATAAAAAACAATACGAAAGATGAAGTGCACACAAGAAGAAAAGCAGCATGGGGGCACCAAGGTCCTTCCCAGAGCTGCTGACTACCTAACAATAACTGTAGTTCGTCAACATTTTACCTTACCAAAAATAAGTCAAAAGAATATGCTAAGGCTCAATCGACGTAGAAGACATTAAGAAAAAACGGAAACACCTGAAATCACTTAACCAGAACTACAAATGATTTTACTATCTATAATAAGATTTGCCCTTTCCATTCACTACATACAGCATGAATGACACTGGAACTGCCAAAGAAATGAAGGACGTGAGCATAGAAAATCAATGCACAAGCAAGTGTAAGAAAGTGGAAACGACCAACATATGGAAGAAGCCCATAGAATCGTACAAAGAGAATTTTGAACAATACAGAGAGCTTCAAATTTCCATAAGATAGTTGAACCTTGTTAACAACAAAAAAAAACATACCCGGACCAGAGACTTGCAGTTTATAGATCCAGTCCACAATAGATTTTCTGCGGTCTTCAGTCAAAAAGCTATTTAATTCACCTAATAGATCTAGAGCGGAGACAGCAAAGAACAGCAAGGTGACTCTAAAATCAATAACTCCACTTAAAATGAGAACTCAGTTCCTAAAAGTACTCAGTTCCAATACTAAGAAAAAAAAAACGAAAAAAGAATGAATGAAATAAGTGTTAAAAAATGTATAAAATGAAGTGATAAGAAATAATGATTAACCTGCTAGTATCTAATGAACAGTACTGCTCGGGAAAGACATTCAAGTGCCGTATAAGAAACTTCAAGTGTTTTCGACGAATAAGACACTCTGACATGCACTGAAGAACTTGGAAACGGCTAAACTCCATTCCTTCTACGAGTGGTTTCGAAATAATCAATTCGCACAGACGGAAATAAAACAGAACAGAAGAGTCAATACGAAAAAACATTTATACATCAAGTTTAGCAAAAGGGATAACAAGTCAACAAATGGCCACAACAACTGGAATAAAGTTGGCTAACTATAAAAAAATAAACGAAATATAACCTTATGAAGTAGAGAAAACAATAAATTCTACCGTATTACTTATTCCATAAAACAGCAACAAATTTTTTGAACGTATCCATGTTAACGTGGTCGATTTTTGTCAGTTGCTCGTAAAAAGGTTTCGGTTCATATAACGGACAACCTGAATAACATAGCATTCACCACATGATGGATCAACCTCTTCAGTTATGAATAAAACAAAAAAGAAACCTACGCACCCTTTTCAACCCAGACGATATTTTTAATTCGCCCTTCAGGACTTAAATCCGTTGTGTTCAACTGAAAGACCACAATGTCGAGTTTTCCGTCGACAAGTTGTATACCCTTGACCACCTGGAAGAAAAATGAAATGCTGTACAACCTCACAATTTCAGGTGTGTTACAAGCACTACCACTTTAATGCGTAGACGGCCACGTGCACCGAAATGAGTACAAACTTGTTCACTGGCTTGCAGGAGTTTTTTCTTTAACCACGTTTTCTACATCCTAATGGCAGCTCGTCAAATATGGATGCAGTATTAGACATGGCTCATGAAAAGCTGTCCTAACACTGTTGTAACAAATCGTTCAATAATTTTCCAAATTGTCTTTTCAATCTTTTCTGTGAAAAAATGCCCGTATGGCGCAGTGGTTGGAGGCGCCACTGAGACACACACGTGGAATCGATCCCAGCGCCCATGGCTCATTAAGCCTTCCATATCTCCGGGGTCGGTAAACTGGTACCAAACTTGTCTGGAAGGATAGCAGCATTGGCTCGACACATCGGTAGACCACCCCGAATCATTGGTAAAGACCAGATATGCATTCAGTCACTCAGAAACCATGCTTAATGAAGTCGAATGCATGGCGCATCCCTCTGGGATTGATCAATGCCGAGAGCTTTATCCTTTTTTTTATCTAACAGTTTTGCTTCAATTAAAGAGAAAAAGTTTGTAATGCATTGCATCGTCTAACCACTTATTACTGACATCATCAACAGACTCCTCTTCTAGCAATTCGTTATCAAGAGCCTTTCTGACAGAAAGAAAAGGAGATTCCAAGACATCCTCCTCACATCTTCATTATCACTATCAATGAGAAATGGACTGAGATCAACGATGAAATGAGGAAAAACATGAGGAGTAAAAAGAAGAAACAGAGGAAGTGTAGATCTGACAAGAAAACAGGCGTCTTATATACGGTAGGCTTATCTTCCAGCATTTCACTAAAAAGTCACGAAACAATAGCAACAATGACTATGGTTCCTTTGCAGAAAACTAATCAAAATCCTGTCCCTTTACTGAAGCCACCAATTTTTGCACGTTAATAGACAAACACGTGTAATTTACACGAAACCGAAAGTGACTATCCCTTCCAACAAGTACATCCTCACCTTATAGTGAGATTTATCAATTGCAATAAAACACTGCCAAAACCTACGGAGAAATTATGGGGATTATTAGAGAAAAGTCACCACCGCTTACGAAGGGCATACAAAGTCCAATTTTTGACCGGTAATTCACTGTTTTTTCATTTCACTCCCAATTGTTACGACGACTCATGACAATTATATGGAATTATCAGTTACAAGAAATACCGACATTGATTCAACGTCAACATCACGGCCAAAATCATTGGAAATTCTGACAGCAATTTGTTTAGCTGGTGAAATACAGTAAAGCGTAGCATATAGTAGCAGCGTTGTACTTCCCGATGGATAGAAAAGGCATCTTCCATAACCTTATGAAATTCTTAATCCCGTATGTCCACTAGATGTCACAAATTTATCGTTCCTTGTTGAAAAAATCCGAGTTTGCTGGACATAAACTGGTGGAAGATCAGCGAGACCGTGTTGTTGTTCAAGAAAGGGGACCTACACGATATAGGCAACTATCGCCCAATCTGCTTGCTGTCTGCCGTCTACAAACTTTTCACTCGAGTCATCCTAAACAGGATTGACAGAACACTGGACGAAGGACAGCCGTGCGAGCAAGCAGGGTTTCGAAAAGGATTTAGTACGATGGATGGCATTCACATGATAACAAGGCTCATTCAAGTATCGCGAGAGTACAAAAGACCGCTCTGTCTCACTTTCTTCGACTTAGAGAAGGCTTTGATTCAATGGAGATAGAAGCAGTCATGGAAGCCCTTGGTAGTCAAGGAGTCCCCACTCAGTACATAAAGATTCTTTGTGAGCTGTACAAAAATTTCAAGACCAAAATTTCACCATTTTACAAAGATATTAACGTTGACGTCAAGAGAGGAGTTAGGCAGGGTGATACA